>JAHHZJ010004091.1:0-23005 GCA_021437245.1 Aegilops speltoides | reverse complement strand
TTTAAGATTCTCACGAATGACTTTGCACATTTTTAAACACGTGATCAAGTCGTTGCCAAGAAGTTGGCGTTCACCTATCTCGGACCAATTGAGAGGAGTCACGGCACTTTACGCCATAGAGAATTTCGAATGGGGCCTTGCCGAACTAAGCAGGAAGCTGTTGTTGTAGGAGAACTCGGCATATGGAAGACACTTGATGGATTCATGTACCTAGGGTAGGGTCATAGGCCTGACCTAAACATCCTACCCAAGGGCACTTCGTGAAGAGATCATCTTCGGTCGACCAAAGAGAATCCACTCGGCGGGATTGGAAGGACTCGACCATGGAAGACTCACTTTCGACCATGAAAACTCATTCGACCAGCAGAAGGTCGGAAGGCACTCCATGGCATGACGGTTTGCCGTGAATAGACTTAATGATAGTTAAAAGCGCTTTATGAGGCGTTATCGGTAACCCCCACGGCAATGTACTTTAATCCCTCCATTATGTGGGCTGGCTGGGGTCTGGCGCACTCTATATAAGCCACCCCCTCCCACGAGATAGAAGGTTCAGATTCTTGTAATACTCATACTCATAATCCACTCGACCGCCTCGGGGCTCCGAGGCGTGGGGCTGTTACTTCTTCCGAGAAGGGCTGAACTTCGTACATCTCTTGTTTCCACAAGCTGCTCCATAGCTAGGACATTGCCTCTCCCTTACCTACCCCTACTTCTCTTGTCGGACTTAGAACCCGGACGGTTGGCGCCCAGTGGGGCAGGTGTTTTAGTGATTTGTGGAGAAGTTGCGGTGCTTCAGTACCATCATCATGATGACTGCAGGAGTTTTGGCTGAGGGGCACGAGATCCGTCTCGGTGCTCTCACTTTTGTCGCCGACGACTCCGCATGGCTCCAAGAGGCCCCTCTTGACATCGAGGCGCTCCCCGTCCGCGGGGCGGCGCACTTCGTGCATGTGTTCGCGGCGTTCTGCTGCGGCAACCGTCGACTCCGTGCAGTCGACTCTTCTATCAACCGCCGCCGGTCTCCCACCAAATAAGCGCTCTGGTGATCGAGGCTTCAGCGGTGGGTGAAACCGCGGTGGCTCGCCCGGACAGCCACCGCTCGGTCGCTGTAATCGAGCCAGCGAATCCCTCTGGCATGTTCGATCTGTCGGCGGCTCCGTGAGACTGCATCCGAGTGTGATAGCGGTGATCCTGCGGCGGAGATCCTTATGGTCGGCGGCCCTCGCGATCCTCCGGCCGCCCGCGGTGGCGGGGCGCGGAGAGAGACCCGTGCAAAACACGAAGAATACCAGCCGAGACACTCGACTCTGCGAGAGAAGAGCTTCGTCGCGGAACATGGATGCATTACATACTCCTATCGCGGAGAGACCTGAGGCTCGTGCCTTGGAGGAGGCACGTTTGTGTAATGTGGCTGAAACGCGCTCGCTGGAGAATCTTCAGCGAGCACTTTCGGCAGCAGCCAGCGACTCCCGCCAGCCGTCGGCGCCGTCTCTTCCGCCGACTTCAGGTATACCGCCGCCCGTTCAAATTTAGCGGTTGCAACTCGCGCCGCAGAGTCCATTCAGCCGTCGGTTGGAGGCTGGAAGAGGCTTGCAGCAAGAATCGAATTTACTCCGCGGCGACGAAACTCAGCGATGTCGCGATCGCGCAATAAGTTCACGGTCGATCCGTCGCTGCGAACACCGTCGATCGGCTCACAGCCCTAGATCGCCTCCGCGGCGAGAAGAAGCGCGACGACGGCGAGCAACACGGAGACCGATCGGCAAGAGATGACGGTCGAGTGCCCTTTCCCATCCGAGGAAGGGTCGTGCGCTCCTCGGCGACAAGATGACAGCGTCGAGTGCCCTTTCCCCTCCGGGGAAGGGTCGTGCGCTCCTCGGCGACAAGATGACGAGCAACGATTCAATGCAGGCGAAGAATTCGGTCGACCCCGAGAACCAGGCTTTGATCGCGATCCATTATCGTGCAAGGCCTGGTCGGCGAAACGAAACCCATCGGCGGACCCAAGAGGATGCACCCACCAGCGATCGAGTGCATGTCTCTAGTCGGTGTTTTAGCGAGGCTATCGAGCGCGATGATCCCCCAATTTCAGATTGGCAGCAGTCGACAAGTTCCTTTGGGGAATCTAAGCACGAAACTTGGCTCGAGGATTACCGAGTGGCTGTTCAGATTGGTGGTGGGAATGATGAGGTGGCCATGAAGCATTTGCCTCTCATGTTGGAAGGTTCTGCCAGAGCATGGCTGAGCCAATTACCTAGCAGCAGCATATATACTTGGGAAGATTTGTCCCGAGTGTTCGTCAGGACTTTTGAAGGGACTTGCAAGCGACCGGCTGGTTTGACAGAGCTGCAAGTTTGCGTCTGAAGACCAATGAAACTCTCCGAGAGTACATTCAGAGATGGATTACCTTGCACAATACTGTGGAAAATGTGTCCGACCATCAAGCGGTTTGCGCCTTCAAAGATGGCGTTAAAAGCGAGAATTAAGTCTGAAGTTTGGTCGAACCGGGGACATGACCACTGAGTCGAATGATGGAGATTGCTAGCAAATCGCCAATGGCGAGGAAGAAGACCGACTCGAAGCGGCAAGTACAAGCCAAGCCGATCGGAGAAATTCGATCGAGCAGAAGCGAAAAGCCGAGCCAGCAGCTCTGGAGAGGCCCGGCCGTGACTCGGGAAGTTCAAGGGAAGCCCAAAGGATCACGGAATCGAAGAAAGTGAAAGATAAAGAAGGAAATGGCGTGATGGATATGCCATGCCATATTCACGAAGAAGGATGAAGAGGGCAACATTATTTACGAAACACACCACTGCCCGATGTCGACTCTTGATCCAGCAGTTTGGGAAAAGCAGTCTAAGGACAAGGAGAAGGAGCGACAAGGCGGAGACAAAGAGGACAGTGAGGAGGAATACCGCATGTCAACTCCACTCGATGATCTTCGCGGATGTGGAAAGTAAAAAGTCGATGAAAGTCATCAACCAGGAGGTGAATATGGTTGCCCAGTTAAGCCAAGTTATGTGAGGTGGTCCCGGACACCCATCACATTCGACCAATCTGATCACCCGACTCACATTGCCACCTGGGCGGCAGCGTTAGTGGTCGATCCGGTTATCGAAGGCACTCGACTCACAAAAGTCTTGATGGATGGTGGTAGTGGGCTGAATTTGTTATATCGGATACTTTGAAAGGATGGGCATTCCGATGTCGATTGGCGCCCGACAATATGAGTTTCCGCGAGTCATACCAGGAAGAAGGCCAACTCACTCGGTCGAAATAGCCACGGGCGTGGTTTTTGGCGATTCCAAGCACTTCCGCAAAGAAAAATTGACCTTTGAGGTTGTGGATTTTCAGAGTGCATACCACGCCATTTTGGGGAGGCCGCCTACGCCGCGATTCATGGCTCGACCATGCTACATGTACCTCAAACTGAAAATGCCAGACCCAAAGGTGATCACTGTCACCGCGATCGGAAGAAGGCGAAGAGTGCTTTCGAAGGGCTCAAAGATTGCCGACTCCCAAGTGTCGTGATCGAATTCGGCGAGTACATGCAAAGCAGCAGATCCGAGTGATTTGCTCACGATCTAAGAGGCCAGCCACAGAGTCTGCGCATTCAAATCGTCCGGTGAGACAAAGCCAGTTCATATTCATCCGATGATCCCGATGCAGCCCGACCCACATATCCACAACACTCGACTCGAAATAGGAAGAAGCGCTCATCCGGTTCCTCCGTGAGGCTGGGACATTTTGCATGGAAGCCGGCTGACATGCGGGTGTTCGAGGCTGGCTGAGCATCGCCTCCGAGTCGACAAGACAATGAAACCAGTCAAAGAGCATCTTGGTCCGCCGTCGAAGAAAAATCTATTGGTGAAGAAGTGGCTCGACTATTGGCGGCAGGATTTATCAGAGATTTACCACTCGAGTGGCTCGCTAATGTTGTCATGGTCCCCAAGAAGGATAACTCACTCCGCATGTGCATTGATTTCAAGCACATCAATCGGGCCTGCCGAAGGATCATTTTCCTCCCCGCATCGATCAAATTGTTGACTTCGACCGCGGGGTGTGAGATTGTCTTTTTAGATGCATATTCCGGGTATCATCGGATCCGTGCAGTATGGACCCGATGAAATAAAACAGCTTTCATCACTCCATTCGGTGCTTCGCTATATCACCATGCCATTCGGCCTCAAGAATGCGAGCCACATTTATGCGAATGATTGAAGTGTCTTCTCCTCAAATCAGTCGGAATGTGGGCGTATATGGATGATATCGTCGTTAAGTCGCGAAAAGGTTCCGACCTGCTTGCCGACCTCGCGAAACATTTGCCAACCTCGGAAGATGCGATATCAAGCTCAATCCGTCAAAGTGCACATTCGGAGTTCTGGTGGAAAGTTACTCGGTTTTCTCGTTTCGAGCGAGGATCGGCGCTAACCCAAGAAGATCGGCACTATTCTCGAATGAAAGCATACTGTGCGAGTGCGGCGTCGAAGCTTCTTGGGTGCTTGGCGCTTTAAGTCGATTCATCTCACGACTCGGTGAAAAGGCATTACCTCTTTACCGACTGATGAAGAAGGCTGACAAGTTCGAGTGGACTCCGGAAGCTGATGCAGCGTTTGCCGAGCTAAAAGCTCTGCTCTCCACCCAGCCGGTGCTTGCTGCTCCAATCAGCAAAGAGCCTCTGTTGCTTTACATTGCAGCCACTGGACAAGTTGTCAGTTCTGTGCTTACGGTCGAGCGGGAAGAAGAAGGAAAGGCCTTCAAAGTTCAGCGCCCGGTGTATTATTTGTCTGAAGTCTTGACTTCATCAGCGAAGATATCCTCATTATCGAAGCTTGTGTATGGTATATACATGACCACAAAGAAGGTTGCTCATTATTTCTCGATCATTCTATCACGATCGTCGTGACGCTCCTTTATCGAGATCCTGCACTGCTGAGACGCAACCGGTCGAGTGGCGAAATGGGCGATTGAACTTCTTCCCTTGATATCAAATTCGAGGCAAAGAAAGCCATTAAGTCCCAGGCTATAGCTGATTTCCTTGCCGAGTGGATTGAACAACAACAACCGGTGAAGTTCACTCGGACATTGGACCATGTTCTTGACGGCTCCAAGATCTTGAATGGTTACAGTCTTTGGGGTTGTTCTGGTTTCCCCGGAGGAGATAAGCTTAGATCTAGTGGTCAATCAAGTGATGAAGAGTGGGGCGTGAAAGCCCATTATGACTGGATCTTGCAATGCGATGAGGAAGCTGGAAAAAGAAGTTTGAGGGTTGGAACTCCATCACATCCCCGATTGAAAAATCAAGCGGCGGATGATCTGGCGAAGATAGGATCCAAGAGAAAACCATTCAGTGGTGTGTTTTGGAACATATACACACTCCGTCGATCAAAGAAGATCCCTTCACGGAGGAAGCTCCGCAACACAAGAGTGCCACGGACTCGGCGAGGTTGAGGTCCCGCCGTGGTCGACTTGGTCATGGAAGTTCTAGTGGTCACTCCCGATTGGACAATTCCATACATTGCATATATTACGAAAGGAACTCCCGGAGGATGAGGAAGAGGCTCGGCGGATCGTTCGTCGATCCAAAGCCTTTACCGTTATCAATGGACAATTATATGAGAAAGCCCGACGAAGTCGGACAAAAATGCATAACGCCGAGAAGAAGGTCGAGTCATACTCAATGACATCCACTCGGGGACTGTGGTCACCATCGTCCTCTCGGACCATTGTAGCCAAAGCATACCGGGCGGATTTTCTGGCCAAGAGCAAATGAGATGGCGAAGGAAATAGTGGACAAGTGCAAAGGATGCCAATTCTACTCCAACATGTCACACAAGCTGCGTGAGCCTTGAAGACCATTCCACTTATGCGGCCTTCGCGGTATGGGGTTGGACATGATCGGTCCCTTGCGAGGCGGTCGGGCGGTTTCACGCATGTCTTGGTAGCGATCGACAAGTTCACTAAGTGGATTGAGGCTAAGCCAATCAAAAACTTGATCTTTGGTATGCTTTGTTTCCTTTGTCGGAGGTTGGCGTTCGGTATGGAGTCCCACGGTATTATCATGGATAATGGGTCGAATTTTGACTCGAGAAGAATTCAAAGATTTACTGCAACTCCCAAGGCACCGAGTCGACTATGCTTGATCGCCCATCCACGGTCGAGCAGACAGCGAGAGCGAGCCAATGGATTAATCCTCAAAGTGCGAAGCCCGATTGATCACGAGATCTCAAGCATCTGGTGGCTGGAGCACTGGGTCGACGAACTTCCTTCAGTACTTTGGGGTTTGCGGACCACGCCTAATCGGTCGATTGGGAGAACTCCTTTCTTCTGGTTTCTGAAGCGAAAGCAGTTTACGAGTGATCTGCTCCACAATGCTCCACGAATTGAACTTTATAATGAAGCGGCTGAGCAAGCGCGTCGGGATCGATCGACCTCTGGAAGAGGAAGGAAATGGCTCGATCCGCTCGATCATTTACCAGCAAGACTTGCGGCGCTGTCGCGCCGAAATGTGAGAGGTCGAGCCTTCCGGGAAGGAGATCTGGTCTGCGGGTAGATCAGCAGAAGCAACATAAGCTTGCTCCCTCACAGGAAGGACCCTTCATCATCACAAAGGTTCTCCACAATGGGGCGTGTCGTCTCTACAATGTCGAACCACGATATCGATGAGCCCCGAGCTTGGAATGCGGATCTGCTCCGCCCGTTTTACATAAGGTTTTCACTCGGAAGAGTTGTAATAAAATATTCCTGTAGCTCACGAGCTTTGAAGTAATAGTGTCATAATTCCTTCATAATTTTTTCACTCTTTATTTTTAAATCGAGTAAAACTTTCCCCGAGTGGGTGGCTTAATCGCGAATCCGTTTACGCCTAAGTTATTAAAATCCTACCGAGTGGTAAGCGGACTTCCACTCGGAGGCTTAAGCTGCAGCTCGGTGCTCGCCTAAGTTATTAAAATCCTACCGAGTGGTAAGCGGACTTCCACTCGGAGGCTTAAGCTGCAGCTCGATGCTCGCCTAAGTTATTAAAATCCTACCGAGTGGTAAGCGGACTTTCACTCGGAGGCTTAGCTGCAGCTCGGTGCTCGCCTAAGTTATTAAAACCCTACCGAGTGGTAAGCCGACTTCCACTCGGAGGCTTAGCTAGCAGCTCGGTGCTGCGCCTAAGTTATTAAAATCCTACCGAGTGGTAAGCCGACTTCCACTCGGAGGCTTAGCTACAGCTCGGTGCTGCGCCTAAGTTATTAAAATCCTACTGAGTGGTAAGCCAGGACTTTCACTCGGAGGCTTAGCTGCAGCTCAGTGCTCGCCTAAGTTATTAAAACCCTACCGAGTGGTAAGCCAGACTTCCACTCGGAGGCTTAGCTGCAGCTCAGTGCTCGCCTAAGTGTTAAAATCCTACCAAGTGGTAAGCCAGACTTCCACTCGGAGGCTTAGCTGCAGCTCAGTGCTCGCCTAAGATATAAAAATCCTACCGAGTGATAAGCCAGACTTCCACTCGGAGGCTTAGCTGCAGTCCAAGGACTCGCCTAAGTATAAAGTATGCTAGCAAAGAAAACGAGGCGCAGGTCGACTGCGACCCTCTCTTCCGAGCTACACCATAAATATGATGTGCGATTGCAAGGAAGACGAAGTGCCGGTCGACTGCGACCCTCTTCTCCGAGCTTCGACACAAATACAACGAAAATCCTACAGTGGAGAGCAAACCTCCCACTCGGGGCTTAGCTGCAGCCAGTGCTGCCTAAGATAAAAGAAATCCTACCGAGTGGAGAGCAAACCTCCCACTCGGGGGCTTAAGCTGCAGCCAGGTGCTCGCCTAAGATAAAAAAATCCTACCGAGTGGAGAGCAAACCTCCCACTCGGGGCTTAGCTGCAGCCCGGTGCTCGCCTAAGGTATAAGAAATCCTACAGAGTGGAGAGCAAACCTCCCACTCGGGGGCTTAGCTGCAGCCCGGTGCTGCCTAAGATAAAAAAAATCCTCACAGAGTGGAGAGCAAACCTCCCACTCGGGGCTTAGCTGCAGCCAGTGCTGCGCCTAAGATAAAAGAAATCCTACAGTGGAGAGCAAACCTCCCACTCGGGGCTTAGCTGCAGCCAGTGCTCGCCTAAGGTATAAGAAATCCTACAGTGGAGAGCAAACCTCCCACTCGGGGGTTAGCTGCAGCCAGTGCTGCGCCTAAGATAAAAGAAATCCTACAGTGGAGAGCAAACCTCCCACTCGGGGCTTAGCTGCAGCCAGTGCTCGCCTAAGATAAAAAAGAAATCCTACAGTGAAGAGCAAACCTCTCACTCGGGGCTTAGATGCAGCAGCGCTCGCCTAAGGAGTAAGTCATTGCAGTGGGCACCTCATTGTTAACCTGCAAAAGAGCAATTCAAGCCAAGAGCAATCATTTCCAAACATCCGATCTAAATTTAGGTCGACACCTAAAATAACCGAGAGTGCTCAGCGCTAAGCCTGTTAAAGTTTATCGGTTACAACTTCACTCGGCATACCGAGGCAAATTTAAAACAAACAAAGTTTTTACCCCTCGTGGAGGCTGGATGGAAACAACGAACTTCGTCAAGATCAATCCCGTCGGCAATCGCGTGGCAGCAGCAATGAAAGTCTCCATGAAGTCCCTGAAGTCGTGCTTTTTGGTGTTGGCCACTCGGAGAGCCGCCAGCTTATCTTCTCGGGCATCCTTGCAATGGACTCGCGCCCGGACCCAGGCGGCGTCGCACCACACCGAGCCGAAGACTTCTTCCACTCTTGCACTCGGTCAGGGACGGCGTTTAGTCGAGCCATCAATGACTCGAGGTCATTTTGGAGTGTCTCACCAGGCCAGAGCGTCGAGTCGATGCGGGACGTAGCAACCTTCAGTCTTGCGAGATAATCCACGACAGCAGCAACACGGGACTCCAGTCGGAAGATGTTCATGGCAGTTTCATCATTCACTGGAGAATTGGCGGGGTCAAGGTTCGTCTCCAGCTGGCTGGTTTCTTCTTCAAAGTTGCGGCAGAACTCTGCAAAGACAAAACTCAGAATCAGGAAAATAGTCGAATGGGAACATAACAGTTTGAAGAATTGGTCGAGTGAAGAAGATTACCTTCGAGCGTAAGGAACAATTTCTTAGCAAGACCACCCAAGAAGCTTTCCAACTCGTTCCTCTTCCCAGCCATTTGGAGGACCTTCTCAGTCAGAGTTTTCTTGTCAACCTTCATTCGTTCAATATCCTTGTTGGCGATAGTCAGAGCAGCCTTCAGATTGGCGTTGTCCTGTTCGAGCTGGGCGACTGAGGCCAGTTTTTCATCAGCAAGCTTGATCTTTTCAGACAGCTCAAGCTCTTTCATCCTTTGGGCTTCCTTCACCTTGCCTGTAAATCGCAGCAAAGTCAAAGCTCAAAGCAAATGAGGGGAGAAAAGAGTCGTCGAAATCTCACCAAACATACCTTTGGTCTCCTCCTTCGCCTTCGTCAGATTCTCCTGCACTAGCTTCAAGTCCAACTCCAGCTGAATATGCTTCTGCTCCAGTTCAGTATAGCGTGCCGCAAGATCACAAGATTTCTGCGAAGAGTCAGTTGCAAAAATATTAGCGATAATCCACTTCCGAGTGAGTAAAGAAGACTTGTGCGTTTCTAAGACTACAGTCGAATGCAAGCATTCAACCGTAGTCTCGGGGACTACACCCAGTGGGTGCACTCAGCGTGCCCCCACTGGTCTTATTCAAGACAGAGTCGACCAGTCGACCAAAAAAAAAAAGTCGACCAGTCGACCAAAACTTCCTCAGACCGTAATCAGCGCGGCGATCGACCACGGTCTCGGGACTACACCGATGGGTGCACTCAGCGTGCCCCCGGACTCGGCTCCGTTCGTTCCATTCGGATAATGATCAACATCTACTTAGTAAGCCTAAGACCGATTGCCGGTGATCGACCTTAATATTGGGGACTACACCCAGCGGGTGCACTCAGCGATGCCCCGCCAACAAGGAGTTTTTACCAACACACCCGGTGGGTGACTACTATAATTCGGGAAGAAAGTTTTGATAGCATATCCTAACAGAGCAGTGGTGGTCGGTCGACTGAACATTGCTCTGAAGAAGCGGCTGGCATCGTAAGCGGCTTGGCTCGCATCCGGACGATCTTCACTGCTCCATCATGATCCCTGCTTGACGGATTGCCTCCTTAGCAGCATCGGCCTGGTCCTCCGGGACGTGGTGCGTGGTGAAGATCGAAGGTTGTCCGGCACTTTCGGCGAAGTGGGCGAGCACTGGTCGGCGACACCGCGAAGGTCACGGTATGTCGAGTGCCGCCCTCTCCTTCCGTCCACGGCGGTCTCGGCGCCGTCGCACCTTGGGCTTCTCTGCCAGCAGATGCCTTCCTGCTCCTCCTAGCCCTCAGTGGCTCCTCATCCTCATCATCGTCGTCAGGAAGAGTGATGATGTCATTGGGTGGAGCTTCAGAAAAGAGTTAAAGTCAGAAATCTTGAGTCAGTCGACTAAGAACAAGAATTAAGGATATAGTACCAGGATTTGAGGTGGCGGCATCTTCCATCTCATGGTCGTCAGCCTTAGCTGAGGTTTCAGAAGTCGCAGCGCTGAAAATCCAAAGAATCAGTCGACCGATTCAAGTATAAACCAGAGATAAAATTTATATGGAACAAGAAGATTTAAGCAATATGTTTACCCTGAGATGGTGGGGATGGACACTTTCATTTTTGGCAAAGGCTTGGTTGTCCTCGGCGGAACTACCTTCGCCTGCTTTGGCGCTTTCTCAGTCGGCACCGGTGAAGCGGTTCGATGGCGTTTGGTCGACTGCGAAACAGTCGCGATTCCCTTACCGTGTTCAGCCGAAGGGTCGTGCACAAGTTTTGACCGCCTTTCAGAGCACGGTGGTGCGACTTCCTCCTCTTCATCCTCGTCATCATCGTCCTCGTCATCATCATCATCGTCGTCGTCGTCTCCTGCAGCGTCTGAGTCCCACTCTTCTTGACTCTCGCCTCCACTGGCTTCCCCCTCCTCAGTCGGAATCTGGGCGCCATTGGGCATTGAGTATAGCTCAGTGAGGGCCTGGAAGTATCGAAGCAGAGTTCAGTCGACCAAGTTACAGAAGCACACACGACAGATATACAACGGAAAACAGAGCAAGTGTACCTTATCTGGAACGTTGTCACGATCAAGTGGAGAGATCCTCCGAGATCCGCGAGGATTGTCCTTGTTTCCAGTGATCGCGGCCATCCATCTTTCCACTACTGATGTCGTCGGCGCCTCCGGGTGGGCCTTGAGTCTCGTCTTCGGTACCGCTATATAGCCACATACAATGACTCCGGAATTGAAGGGGCTGGATTCGCCTCCGAAGAAAAACCTCCAGGAGGTCCATGCCAGTCACTCCGTCCCTAACAAGCTGCACCACGCGGTCCATCAGCATCTTCACTTCGGTCCTCTCTTCTGGAACAACCTTCAGGGAGGAGGGCCTATTCACTCGACTCATGGTGAATTCAGGAAGGCCAGTCGACTGCCCCGGCGTCGTCTCATTCCGGCAATAGAACCAGGTCGACTGCCAGCCCCGGACCGACTCGGGAAAGTACATAGCTGGGAAGGTGCTTTTGTTCCTCAACTGGATTCCTAAACCACCACACATCTGGACTACTTGGGTCTTCTCATCACCAGGGCTTGCCTTCTTCACAGTCTGAGAGCGACATGTGAAGATGTACTTGAACAAACCCAGGTCTGGCGACAACCCAAAGTTTTCGCACATAGACACAAACGCTGCAAGGTATGCGATGGGTTTGGAGTAAAATGGTGGAGCTGGGCTCAAGAAATTCAGAAACCCCGAAAGAAGGCACTTTCGGCAGCGAAAAACCTCGTCGACATGGGTGGCCAAAAGCACGCACTCACCCTCTTACGGCTGAGGCTGCCACTCTCGACCAGAAGTCTCGCGGCCGTGGGGAATCAATCCGTCGTTGGCCATGTCGAGAGATCCTTCTCCTTGATGGTCGGCTGGATCGATCTCCTGGACCCACCTTTGGCGGAGTTGGATCTCGACGAGCCACGCGACCGGTGGATCTCCCTTTGCCTTCTCGGCCGCTGACGCCTTCTCCGCCGCCGCGCCTTCTTCGCAGCGCTCCAACATCGTCGTCTTCTCTTTGCCCATGGCGCCCGGCGAATCGCAAGGAGGAGAGATGGCAAGGAGCAGCAGCGGTGGCGGAGAAAGCGGAGACGGAGAGAACTAAGGAGGAAGAACAAGGTACTGTGCATAAGCCTCCGGGAGTTACATTTATAGCACCCCTTCCGAGTGGATGACAGGTGGACCCAAGCAATCCAATCACATCCCGAGCAGCCGCACGGTGCGATACATGGCGGAAAAAGTGGCGCGGAGATCGAGGCGCCCCTGTTACATCCCATCCAAGCGCCGCAGTCCGTTCCGTTTCGCGCGCTTCCCCAAATTTCGTATCCCGCGAGATCCGGGAGAGACAGATCGGTCTGTCAAGTACGAGATCCCCTGCGATCCGTCGCTCGGAAATAGTAAAGGAAGTCACTCGACTAAAGAACAAGAATGGATCAAGTCGACTGAAGGAAAGTTTCTTATTACCAACAGAGAAGATCTTGATCCAGGACAACACATAGCCAATATGCAAAAGACGGTCAGAAGCAATGTCAACCCCTCCTTCACTCAAGTCTCAATCCATTCGGGGGCTAATGATGGATTCATGTACCTAGGGTAGGGTCATAGGCCTGACCTAAACATCCTACCCAAGGGCACTCGTAGAAGAGATCATCTTCCAGTCGACCAAAGAGGAATCCACTCGACCGGACTGGAAGGACTCGACCATGGAAGACTCACTCGACCATGAAGACTCATTCGACCAACAGAAGGTCAGAAGGCACTCCGCAGCGCAACGGTTTGCCAGTGAATAGACTTAATGATAGTTAAAGCGCTTTATGAGGGGCGTTATCAGTAACCCCCCTGGCTTAATGTACTTTAATCCCTCCA
The DNA here is from genome assembly GCA_021437245.1 of Aegilops speltoides. Lineage (NCBI taxonomy): Eukaryota > Viridiplantae > Streptophyta > Magnoliopsida > Poales > Poaceae > Aegilops > Aegilops speltoides. The sequence goes on along the minus strand of JAHHZJ010004091.1, from coordinate 10,043 downwards.
TTATGTGGGCTGGCTGGGGTCCTGGCGCACTCTATATAAGCCACCCCCCCTCCATAGATAGAAGGGTTCAGATTCTTGTAATACTCATACTCATAATCCACTCGACCGCCTCGGGGCTCAGGGGCGTGGGGCTGTTACTTCTTCCGAGAAGGGCCTGAACTCGTACATCTCTTGTTTCCACAACTGCTCCATAGCTAGGACATTGCCTCTCCCTTACCTACCCCTACTTCTACTGTCAGACTTAGAACCACGACAACACTCTTCCCACTTCATGCCAAAAGAAATGACACAAGCCCTGAGCATATCTTCAAGGATTTGATTGACTCGCTCGACTTGGCCACTAGTTTGAGGATGGAAAGCTGTCTTTGAAAGCGAATGTTGGTGCCCATGGCCTTCGAAGGAGTCCCGAACTTAGAAGTGAAGATGCTTCCACGGTCTGAAGAGATCAATTGTGGAATACCGTGCAAGGAGACAATTACGGAGGTGTATAGCTCGCCAACCGAGCTGCTGTGATAGATTCTTTGACAGAAGAAAATGAGCCACTTTAGTAAGCTTGTCAATGACAACGAAGATAGCATCATTTCCACGCTTGGACTTTGGAAAACCAGTCACGAAGTCCATCTCGTTATGATCAAACTTCCATTCGGAATAGCAAGAGGTTGGAGGAGACCAGCTGGTCTTTGGTGTTACCTTTCACCCTTGCAGACATCATATTCATTCACGAATTGAGCAATTTCTCGCTTCATTCGAGTCCACCAATGATTGCTTGAGGTCATGGTACATCTTCGTACTTCGGGATGAATGGATAGGAGGGAATTGTGTGCCTCATTCATGATGACTTTTCTCGGATCGCCTTTAGGAACCTGTCTGATCCTCGAAGAAAAGAGTGTCTTTGTCATCAAGCGATAGCACTTGTATTTAAATGCCCTTGTCAATACCACGTTTCACCTTCTTCACCATGGCATCCGGAGTTGTGCCTCATGAATTTGATCTTCCAAAGTAGGAGAGACTATGAGGTTGGCAAGAAATCCTTGAGGAACAACTTGAAGATTCAGCTTGCGGAAAGCTTCACAAAGATCGGTTGGAAGGGCTTGAGAATAAGGCTGTTGCAATAAGCCTTTCGCTTTCGAGCATCTGCAATCACATTAGCCTTGCCGAGAGTATATTCAATACTTGGATTGTACTCTTGAATCATTTCGACCCATCGAGTTTGCACGAGGTTGAGGTTTGGTTGAGTGAAGATGTACTTGAGACTCTTGTGATCGGTGAAAATGTCCACTTTCCTTCCCAACAAGAGATGTCTCCATGTTATCAATGCATGGACAACTGCCGCCAACTCGAGATCATGAGTGGGGTAGTTCTTTTCGTTGAGCTTCAATGACGAGAGGTATAGGCCACAACCTTCTTCTCTTGCATTAACACAGCACGAGACCTTGCAAGGAAGCATCACGAAAACTTGAATGGCTTGGATTCATCGGAGGAGTCAAGGCAGGGCTGTAACTAACTTCTCTTTGAGGGTGTTGAAAGCGACATCAAACTCAAGCGTCGGACATACTTGACATGCTTGGAGGAGGTTGGAAAGAGGCTTTGCAATCTTGGAGAAGTTCTCACGAATCTTCGACAATAGCTTGCAAGACCGAGAAAATGCGGAGCTGCTTGACGTACGAGGAGGTTCCCAATTCAGGCGAAGACACCTTCTCGGGATTAACAGCGATGCCCTTGGCGGAGATGATATGACCAAGATAAAGAACTTCATCAAGCCGAACTCACATTTGGAAAACTTAGCATAGAATTGATGCTCTCGAGCTTGTCGAGCACCAACCGCAAATGTTTGGCATGATCCTGCTTGTTCTTGGAAAGACCAAAATATCATCGAGATACACCAAGGCGAAATCATTTGTGTAGGGTTGAAGATAAAGTTCATCATGCGAGAGAAAGTTGGAGGAGCATTGACAAGGCGAAAGACATGACAGTATATTCATAAGAACCAAAGCATTTCGAATCTTGTCTTGGGAATATCTTGTTCACGAATCACGAATCTGATGATAACCCATACGGAGGTCAAGCTTGGAGAATACTTTAGCACCTTTGAGTTGCTCGAATAGCTCATTGATGTTGGGAAGTGGATACTTGTTCTTGATTGTCTTCTTGTTCAATGGGCGGTAATCAACACAAAAGTCGGTCCGTGCCATCCTTCTTACGGACAAAAGAACTCCACATCCCCATGGAGATGAACTTCGGTCTGATCAAACCAGACGCTCTTGTTCATCGAGCTGCTTCTTCAATTCTTTCAGCTCCTTGGGTCCAAGCTTGTAGGGCGCTTGCAAGCGGGTTCGATGCGGGCTCAAGATCAATAACGAATTCGATTGGCCGATGAGGAGGCATACCGGGAGCTCTTACGGAAAGACATCTTGGTACTCACAAGCGATGGAATTTGAGAGATAGCATCAATTCGCCCTTCTCATTGAGAGAAAACAACCGAATGGTATCATCACGGCGGCATAGATGATAATATCCTCGGAAGGGTGTGTCAATTGAATCTGCACGGCAGCACAATCAAGTTGAGCTTTGTCTTTGAAAGCCATCCATCCAAGAATTAGATCAACATCGAGTCACCAAGAACAAATGGTTTAGATAGAAATCTGTAGTCGCCCATCTTGATAGAAACATCCGGAATCCTTGTGGTAGCCCTCATAGAAGAGGCCGGAGAAACAACTCCCATGGGTTTTTCCAACATTTCCGAAATGAAATCATGCTTTGCGACAAATGATCTAGACATGAAACAATGCGATGCACCGGTATCAAATAAGACTTTTGCAGGAATATCATTAACAGGAAGATTACCCATGATCACATCTGAAGAATCCTCTGCTTGAGCTGCATTCATCATATTCACCTTTGCATACTTGGGATTATGCTTGACCACTGCATTGCTTGAAGACCTCACAGGAGGAGGAGGCGGAAGGCGCCTTTGGTTATGGCATTTGTTCGCATAGTGACCTTTCTGCTGGCACTTGTTGCAAGTCACCTCTGAGAGCGGACGGTGATAAGGAGCATTTGACCTTGGAGCTTGAGGCTGAGACTTGTTCTGGTAGCTTGGGTTGGGTGGGTGGGAAGATCCACGACCACGAGTTCTTCTTTGATAAGGCCGGCGAACGGAGGAGGAGGAAGGTAGAACTTTTGCTGCTTTGCTTTGCCACTTGAGAGGAAGAAGAAGACTGAAGCGCATCCTGTTTCTCTTCTTTGAAGCCTCACACTTGAGCTGAGCACCTTCTAGCTTGAGTGCCATATTATAGAATTGATCAAACTGAGTAGGCTCAGAAAGAACAAGAGATAACTGCAGATCCTCTCTAAGGCCACCTCTGAACTGATAGATCATACTTTTCTCATCAGGAACGTCTTGTTTAGCGAATCGAGCAAGTTTTTGAAACTGTATGTTGTATTCGTACACTGACATGTTTCCTTGCTTGAGATTGCGGAACTCCTCACGCTTGCTCTCAACAACACTGGTAGGAATGTGGTGAGCTTTAAAGTCCCGACAGAAATCAGTCCAAGTAATCACTCGACCACCTCTAGAATCCTTGTATTCTTTGGAACCAATCAGCTGCTGATCCTTGAGCTGAAAAGGCGCGAACTTGGCGTAGTCCTCGGTCCGACATTGCTGCATTCAAAATGCTTGTTGATATCCACGAGCCAATCGTCGGCGTCGTGGCCTCGGCACGATGGTGAAAGACTTTGGCTGGTTGGCAAGGAACTGGTTGAGTGTAGGAAGCGTGGCTGATGATAGAACTGCCCTTGACCTTGATTCCCTTGGTTGCCTTGGCCTTGGTTACGCTCTTGCATCAGCTGGATCAACAATGGCGTTGGCGTTAGTGGTTGCCATCAAAGTTTGCCATGCCTCCGAAGGCGGAGGTGGAGGTGGAGGGTTCGCTGACTCCCATCACTGCGTTCGGATTACGGCACGTTGGCGGAGCCATCTGAAGAGGTGACATCCGTTAGCATCTTGATAGACAGATAGACAAGTTGAATCAGCGGATAGAAATTGCAACATATAGTCTTCACAATAAACATTGAACAAGGATGAGCGAATGAATTCCAAAGTAAACATCCGTCCATTAAGGTGAGAAGCCACTTGATAAGAGATTGATGAATAAACATAAAAACAAGGTATGAATGGAACAAATAAGTGGTAAGGATTACCCAATCACAAACCATATATCTGCGGAAGAAAAGCTAGAGCTACTTGAATCCCACCTATAAACTCCGAAACTGTCTGTTATGCAATCGGTGTTGGGGATCTGAGAGCAATATATATATCTCACCCAAGCTAACAATCCCTACATCCAGTGTATCCATCCTTCAACACATAACCAAGAAACCTTCGAAATCGTGTACCTCAACCTTGAAAAGCATCCGTTATACGAGTCATGGCAATACTCCGTACTCACCACGATCTTTGGGTTAGCGGGGTTATCTCACCAACTGGCGCATAAAAGAGATTTTCGATGTCGGCGTACTAAACTCGGGTATTCGAGAACTGCAGCGATAAAATTATGGCGACAACACCTCGGAGCTCAACTCCCGGGACACTTTGCCACAACCCTAAATGTCGAGGCAACCAAGACAATGTTGTCATCATAAACCCATCGAACGATTCTATGATACCAGCGTGATCCTAAAAAAAAATTTAGTGAAATTTGAGAAGAAGAGTCAAAACTCTCGTCGGGATACCTCACGGAAGGTCGAAGGGACGGGGGTAAAAAGAATTCTAACTCTCCGATATATATAATCCTATATGACTCAAAACATTTTACTAGACACAACTCGGCCACTAAAAGCGATCAAGCGGTGGGGGCTCCTAAGGTCGGGGATGGCTCGATTACCAACTTGCCGCGCCCTCGATGTGGCTATATCTCCCGTGTCGAAGCCGACTTAGAGGCATAACGCATTGAAAGCAATGTCGCAAGTGAGGTAATCTTCGCACAATCCATGTAATACATAAGGAAAAAGGTACATAGTAGGCTTACGATGCCACTTCACACAATACATAATTAATCATCCAACATTCAGCTTACAATCAAGGTCCGACTACGGAACCAAAATAAAGAAGAAAACCCCACATGCAACGCAGATCCCCGATCGCTAAGCCCAGGCTCCACTACTAATAAATGAAAGGAAACATAGTATCGACCAAGTGCCTCATCATATTCCCACTTCAGCTCGATTCGCCATCAGTAGCTGGCATCACCGGTACACGCATCTGTTTTGGTAGAATCATGAGCCACGAGGACTCAACAATCTCACACCAGCGAGATCAAGACTATTTAAGCAAGGGAAGGCTGGTGTCAAAAGGAGGGCTGCGACAAGCGACTAGCATATATGGTGGCTACATCGCAAAAGAAGCGCGAAGAGAAGCAAAAGCACGGTCGTGAAACTAGTAGCGATCAAGAAGTGATCCTAAACAACCTGCGTCAAACATAACTCCAACACCGTGTTCACTTCCGGACTCATGAAAGAGACCATCACGGTTACATACACGGTTGATGTATTTTAATTAAGGTCAACTTGGGTTTTCTACAACGGACATTAACAAATTCCCATCTGCCTCATAACCGCGGGCACGGCTTTGAAAGATTATACCTGCAGGGGTGTCCCAACAGCCCACAACAAGCTCTCACGGTCAGCGAAGAATAAACCTTCACCCAAGACACCCCGATCAGACTCGGTATCCCGGTAAATCAAGACATCTCGACAATGGTAAAACTAAACCAGCAAGACCTCCCGCTGTGCCGACAAATCCCGATAGGAGCTGCACATATCTCGTTCTCGGGGCACACCGGATAAGCTAAAGCGTACAGTACCGGCGTAATCCAAGTTGCCAAGGAATGGTCCCACGGTGCTCTAGTTTGGACCAACACTCGAGGAGCGCGGCCGGGGGTAAATAAAGATGACCCTCGGGCTCATGAAAACCCAAGGGAAAAAGGGTATAGGTGGCAAATGGTAAAACCAAGGTTGGGCCTTGCTTGAGGAGTTTTATTCAAAGTGAACTGTCAAGGGGTCCCATAAATCACCCGACAGCGTAAGGAGCATAAAATCAAGGAACATAACACGGTATGGCGGAAACTAGGGTGGCAAGAGTGGAACAAAACACCAGGCATAAGGCCGAGCCTTCCACCCTTTACCAAGTATATAGATGCATTAATTAAAACAATAGATATTGTGATATCCCAAAATAACCATGTTCCAACAAGGAACAAACTTCATCTTCACCTGCAACTAGCAACGCTATAAGAGGGGCTGAGCAAAGCGGTAACATAGCCAAGCAACGGTTCGCTAGGACATGGATGGTTAGAGGTTGACATGGCAATAAGGGTGGCATGATATAGCAAGTGGTAGGTATCGCAGCATAGGCATAGCAAAAGAGCGAGCATCTAGCAAGCAAAGATAGAAGTGATATCGAAGGTATGGTCATCTTGCCTGTAAGGTTCTCAGAGTTGTCGAAGACTTGATCTTCGTAGGCGATCTCAACAGGTTCCTCGTTCACGTACTCGTCTCCCGGCTCTACCCAAGCAAGAACACAAGCAACGGAACCACAATCAAACAAGGAACAATGCACAAGCAATATGATGCAAAACATGACATGCTATGCGAGATGTGATATGCAATGCATATGTATGCTCCAGAAGGAAAATGATGAACCGGGCATCAACTTGGCAAACCAAGTATGCCGCTGGAAAGATGGAGTGATTTCGGTTGAAATCGATATAAAGATCACCGGAATCGGATGCACGGTTTGCAAATGACAAGCAAAACAAGAATGACGCAAAACTGCGTTTAACAGCCCGATGCTACTTAGCAAGCAACAAGAAACTATGCTACAGCACCCCAACATAAAAACAAAGCATATGGAAGCGAACTACAGGAGATGCTTAACAAAAGAGGAGCACTGAGCTACGGCTAAATCACATCATAACATGTTCAAACAAGCATGGTGAAAGTGCTCAAAATATCAGGTTCACAGACTTAGTGAAAATACTAACATGCCAGGAATTAACATCGAGAAGGCATGTTTAGAGCAAACAAACAACATGCTACAGGAACTTATAATAGCAAAGAAAGGCATGACATGATTCTACTCAAAGCATATTTCAATAGTCCCTTACTGACCATAAGCCAAAAGGAACTTAAGAAATGATGGCACCCATGTAAACATTGCAAGTTTTATTACAGATTTCAGACTTAGTGAAATATCAGGACATGGCAAAAACAGTTAGCAGTAGGCATGTTAAGTGAGCTCGATGCACTCACTACAGAGCATCTCAAGATAAACTAAGCATACACCCATCAAGAACACATGGCATAGGAGCTATACATGGCAAGAACAACATCATAGCATACGGATCAACTACACCGACCTCGTGAAAATTGAATCTCACATAAACAGTCTGCCAGAAACATTTTCAAGCAAAAGTAGAGCACGAAAATGACATGCTAGACTACTCCATAAATGCCAACAAAGGCATGGATGGATAGAGCACATCCATATGTTCAAAACACCCTTACTGATCATGCTCAAAAAGGGCATAGATCTCTCTGTAACAACATGAACATATGGCATAAAATTAACTGAAGGACAAGACTTGGTGAAATCACTAAGTTCCCGAAATCAGCAACATCATCATCCCTACTTTGCATGCTTGTTCTAGTCAACACATAGCTCACAAAAATTTGACATATTATACGCCCAAAACGGAGCGACGGGTGCGGAGATGTGATGCTATGAAAATGCCACGAAATTAATCACAGACAAAATACTTAGTGGATCTTTGGGGTGAGAAAAGTCAACCGTGGGTCTACTGTAGATCGGATCTGGCCGGGTCTTGAGGTCGTGGCCCGGAGCCTTTCTTGAGGGCGACGAGTCAGAGGCAGCGGCAGCAGGAGGTCGCCGTGAGGGCCGTGTTGGCAGCCCAGGCGGTCTGTGATGGCCATGCATCTTGGCCCAGCATGCAGCCAGTGCCGCGTGCAAGCCGCCAGAGCGCCTCAGCCAGTGATGGTGGCCGTGGCCAGGCCAGAGGCCCAGGCCAGGCCGAGGCGGACGGGCGAGCCCAGCGGGCGGTAGTGAGGCTGTGTGTGCCGTGGCGGCGTGCCACGTGTGCCAGACCAAATCGTCCGGCCAGCGGCAGGCGACGTGTCCGGCGCCAGCCGGACGTGTCCGGTAGCGGAGAAGAGGGGCTAGGGTTTCATCCGGAATTTCGGGGGAGGGGTCTTTAAATAGGCATAGAGGGAGCTAGGAGAGTCCAAATGGGGTGTAGTTTTCGCCCACACGATCGTGATCGAACGACCGAGGGCATGGAGGTGACTTAGATGGGTTATTGGGCTGTTTTGGAGGGTTGTTGGGCTGCAACTCAAAAGAGGCCTTTGCGAGAGTGCGGTTAACCGTTGGAGTACCAAACGAACTCCAAATGACCCGAAACTTGACAGGTGGTCTACGGTGCTATAACAGGGCCACTTGGCAAGGCTCGGTCCATTCGAGAATGTTCAACACCCGCTACGGAAAAAGAACAAGAGGGTGCGGCGGGGAACATAGGAGTGCGGATTGCAAAAGCAGACAGCGGGGAATATGCTCGGAATCATGAGGCGAACACGTATGCAAATGAGATGCACATGATGACATGATATGAGATGCATGACATGGACAAAATGCAAAACGAAAACAAAACCCAACCACGGAGGAAAATCATAGCACATATCCGAAAATGGCAAGAGTTGAAGTTACAAATATGGAAAGATACATCCGGGGTGTTACACCGCTCGATCGAACCGCGTTATCATTCTTGTTAGTTTGAGTGAATTCCTCGGTATTATAATTTTTCATCAGCTTGTTCCCGTTTCTTCTCTAGCCTGAGCACGACACACTATTCTAGCTAGACATGGAGTGCGGCTCGTAACACTGATGACCAAATGGATCTCACGGCACCATCGAATCTCAAACTTTAAGCGCCAAAACTATTGTTTTTCATCTTGTAGTCCCTTTTAGAATTACTAAAGTCCTTTTTGGGCGAGATTTCCGGAACACTTTCTCCGGGTTTGTGTGCAAGTATTTCAAATAATTTTTTTTTGAATTTTTTTGCCTCCAGATCTTAAAAGCCACGTAACTTTTTTTCTGTTAGGCTTTTGAGGATTTTGAAAACGTTTAACGAGGATATTGAGGATTTTCTGTTAGTTCTGAGTGAATTGCCTCGGTATGATAATTAGATCATCAGTTTATTCCCTGTTTCTTCTCTTGCCTTAGCCTGACACACTATTCTAGCTAGACATGGTTGTGGCTCGTAACACCTGATGACCAAACGGATCTACGGCACCATCGAATCTCAAACTTTAACTGCCAAAACTATTGTTTTCATCCTGTAGTCCCATTTAGAATTACTAAACGTCCTTTTTGGGCGAGATTTCCAGAGAGCAGCTTTAAATGCGGTTTGTGTGCAAGTATTTCAAACCATACGGACCTAAAATTTAGAAGTCATTCCATCTTTATTCCCCTAGAGTCTTCCAGTAGTTTTCTAAACCGCTCCAGTCGGAGCACGTTATCATTCTTGTTAGTTTTGAGTGAATTCCCTCGGTATGATAATTTTTCATCAGCTTGTTCCCGTTTCTTCTCTAGCTGAGCACGACACACTATTCTAGCTAGACATGGGTGCGGCTCGTAACTTCCCGATGACCAAATGGATCTCTGCACCATCGAATCTCAAACTTTAACTGCCAAAACTATTGTTTTTCATCTTGTAGTCCCTTTTAGAATTACTAAAGTCCTTTTTTGGGCCGAGATTTCCCGGAACACTTTCTCCGGGTTTGTGTGCAAGTATTTCAAATAATTTTTTTTGAATTTTTTGCCTCAGATCTTAAAAGCCCGTAACTTTTTTTTTCCGTTAGGATTTTGAGGATTTTGAAAACATTTACTTGAGGATTTTGAGGATTTTACTGTTGGTTACGAGTGAATTGCCTCGGTATGATAATTCTATCATCAGTTTATTCCTGTTTCTTCT
>JAHHZJ010004090.1:0-67638 GCA_021437245.1 Aegilops speltoides | reverse complement strand
ATTTACTTACGCCCATTACGCTATTTTCGCGCTTAGGGCCAAATTCAGCCCGTGGTTACAATGCCCGCTTGTGGTCCGTTAATACGCTGGGCCATTTTCATAGCGCCATGAATACGGCCTATTAACGATGGCCTGTTATGGTCGGCCCATGAACGGACGCATTCTAACTCTAGCCCGCTTACGCCATAATGCGCCTCGTTATTGGCCCATGTCATCATATCGCCTGATAAGGCCCATTTATGATACGGGCCGAGAAAGCCCATTGTTTCTACGGTCCTTAGAAGGCCCATTGTTTCACGGCCGTAGAAGGCCCATCGCTTTCACGGCCCGTAGGAGGCCTAGTGTCACTACAAGAATATTAGCCCATGGTTATTGTAGCCTAGTTTTAAAAATAGGTTATTGCAGCCACTAGCAAACCGCGAAAAGAACCGCAATGACTACAAGCAAACAAATAAACAAGACAACAAGGAAATAAATAAGCAAGCAACTTACGCTAGGTTATCACGGCTATCACATATTACATCCATTGGGCATCAAAGTTCGCCACCAAAGGCAAATAAACGCGCCAACAAAAGAATATACAAAACCGAGAGCACTTCGTAAGGCACTAGGCCCCGCCAGAAGGGCCCCCAAACACCGAAGAAGCTGAGTAGACCTCAGCCAGTCAACGATAGATGCATCAACACTAGATTTAAGGCTTGATGGTGCGACGGCAGTCCTCCGACATCTTCATTGCATCTTTGACTTCAAGTTGAGCTGAGCTGAAGCAAGCCTTTCCGCTTTTGTTGAGACCAAGAAGTCGAATCGATTGAGGCAACATCGACAGAGGTTGTCTCACACCGCCGTGAGTAGCTTCAACTCACTGCCTTCATCAAGACAGACCTTGGGGTCATCTCGATGTCCACAAGATGGTTTGCCTACTATCTTCCCTAAAGTTCTGCCTCATGAAGAGATAAGACTTTGAAATGTAAACAAGGAGACACGTAATGTGTTTCACAATTATATAAGCAAATAAATGGATCTCAGATCAAGATAAGGAATATGTTTTTACAACTACAATTTGAAATCGGTAGTTGTTGCAAACATCCAATCGATGTAAACAGAAAGCAAACAGCAGTGGAGGAAATGATGCCTATCCAAATCTATACTAGAACAAAGTTTGAAGGCTTGAGAAGGATGAACTTACATTACATGTTAACACGGGCTGACAAAGCCCTTCTCCATGTCGATGGAAGGATAATTCAACAAATTCCCCAAAGAAAATTCTTTATAAGCTGCCATTATTCTACATTTTGCAAAGAGTAAATATAGATCAAATAATATTGGAAGAAACAGAGGATAATGAAGCTCAAAAGTGCATCTAATGATAAATAACCAAATAGCAATTAATTAAGTACAAATACATAAGGCAAAAGGAGAGAGGTAATCGACGAGAGCAATGCAGAGCCCATTATTGTTTTGAGATCGTATGATCCTTTGAGCAAGGAGATTCATCTAAAATTAGTTTTCATACAAGAGAGAAGGAAAGGCACAAGCAGAAATTTGGGAGTTCAAATTTTGAATTGATATCATAGACAGTACCTGACGCTGGGCTCCTAGCAGTTCTAATAGGGGTTTGGCCACTGGAGTAGGGGTAAAGTGTGGTATAATTTGGCATGTGTTTTCTGTGGCTGCTGATCTATCTGATTTAATAGGTATCACTACCTTTTCCAAATACCTAGTTTGTACTCCTTGAGGATCTGCACTCACCCTCTTCCTTTTGGACATCTATTACGAAAGAACAACATTTGAATGGAAAAACATAGTGTGACGACACATGGAATAGGTACAGAAAATGGATAGGTATGGCATATAATCATATATGATGCTTAAACTAAGATGGTGTAACAAAGTAGAAGTAATGCAAGAGGTCGATGCAAAATATGTGCACCAATCATGTCACACCCTAACTAGTTCATGCATTAGAGTGTTGCATCATGTCTATTTTTTTCAATGTAAAATATCTGAAATGGGATTGATGTAACTCCCAAAAGCTGAAATGGGATTGACAAACTCCTCCAAACAACTAGGGTTTACTAAAAATATTTTCGATGAACCTGAATGCCTTCTAAAATGTCCATCATTTTTGTTTTGGTCCGTAAGCTCGCCAAAAGTGATGCACAATTTCCTAGGTCATCTTTGGGTCTTTGAATTAAATCATAGCTATTTGAATTTGGGCATTTAAAATTTATAAAATATTTCAAATGTCCAAATATCTCCAAACTAAATGTTTCATGTTGGAAATATTCCAACAATGGACCAGGAGTAGTTTGGTGAATTTTAGAACCTTTCTCGGTATTTTAATTAACTCAACAAAGTTGCAGGAAAATAGAAAAGAAAACAGAAAGAAAAGAAGCTCACCGGGCGCCGCCCATCGGCCAGCCCACTGGCCGCCCAGCCAAAGACCGGCCAATGAGATGCTTGCCGCAAGGCAGTGCAGTGCTCGACGGCGAAGCACCGCATGGGTGCCACGACCGCCGCTGCCTCGCTGCTTCGCTTGCCACATCGGGATCGACCTCGCCTTCCCGCACCCCTGACGCCTGCCTTCTCCACCGCCTCGCTTCCCCACGCCATGGCCGACGCCACTGCCGCCAGACCACCATCATAGCCGCTGCTCCGTCAACCCCACGCCACCATCAGGTTCAGAGCTCCGCCGCCGCCGACTTTTCGAGCTAGCCGAGCCTCGAAGCGCCAAGGTTCTCAAGACGCCGCACCAGCTCGCCGAGTCCACCGCCGCCGAGATCCTTCAACGCTGCCGCCGCAGCAGCTCGCCCCGACCACGCTGCTCGCACCGCCGCTGGCCCGCCGTGAGCTTAGCTACCTCGACCTCTCTCTCGCCTGCAGCACTACAACGAAGCGACGAGATCGTGACGACGCACCGCCATGACCTTGTCGCCGACGTGTTCCCGCCACACTCCGCCTTCCCACCGTGTCCAACGCGTTTCACCACATCGCGCTGGTGCTAACTAAGCACTCCACGACTCACCGCGCACCCCAAAGACGCTGCTCGATTTCACCCGAGCCCGGTGGCCGCTGGTCGCCGACGGCGCTTACTCCGCCACCCCGAGCCCAACCACCACCACCAATAGATGCGCTCGTCTCGCCTTCACTCCGTGGTCACCGCGCCTGCTTGGTGGCCGGAATGCCAAAACCACTTTCGCCGCCGCTGGGCTTCGCCAAGCTAAACGCCGTGGGTTTGACCTGTTTTGACCACGGTGGGCCTAGGTCGACCCTCCGGTCTATGACATGTGGGCCCAGCCTCGCTAATTAACCTAGTTTAGTTTTAATTAAATCCTAACTAAATTAACCCCATCGACATGGGGACCCATCGGTCAGCTTGACCTGACCAGCCCTGTTGACCACGACGCCATCATGACGCAAAGGTCGACGCAGATTTAAATTATCGAATTATTTTTACACAGAAAATTCCGTAAATTGTTTCAAACTTCAAAATTCATATAAAATCAACCATAGCTTCAAATGAAACAAATTATATATGAAAAATGATCAGAAAAATCCAATCTTTCCATCTGTACAGGTTTCATGCATGTTTACAGAAGCTAACTTGCTGTTTATGGCAGAACAAGTTTAAGCACTTTAAATGATCATAATGGGTTTGGAAATTACATCCATAGTTCAAAATGCTTCAAACTCATTTGGTCTTAGTTGCATTAGCCCAAAGCACTCATTCTGCCATGTCTCATTGCATGCATCATATTGTTGCATCTTGTTTGGTAATGCTTGTGTATCGGTGTTCCTGCGGCAGGTTCTGGCCCCGAGGAGTACCGTGATAACCCCGACGAAGAACAATACCTGTGTAACGACCCGTCAGGCAAGCAACCAACCATTTGATCATATCGATAAAATCCCATGTTCTTGCTCCCGCCTCGCCATCGCATTAAGACAACGCGATTCAAACTGCTGTGTGCTGCGGTAGTTGAACCCATTTCTCCGTGATGACCTCACATTGCCACAAGAATTAGATGAAACCCACTAGCATGTGTAGGAGTTGATTGAGCCTTATGATTGTGTTGTTCCTACCTTGCTATGCCTGCTATGCTTAGAGTCTGTCAGGTCTGGTTCATCGGGGTGATGGCTAGAGTGAAATGATCGAGTCGGTACGAAAGTAAGGTGTTGAACACGATTTGGTAAAGGTATCGATGAAAGGCCATGTAGGAGTACATGGTGGGTGGTTTCATTGAGGCCGCCCTACAATCGAGATCTCAGATGTGTGATTTAAGATTCAGCTACTACCATGCATTGGGCCCAAACCAATGGACCTCTCGCTTCTTATTCACCCTAGTCTTCGTCCAGAGTTGCAAGTAGTTTCGTGTTTGTAGCTCATCGAGGCCGTGGACAGCGCTGACCGTAGGGGTGGGCTGTGATGCGGTAGGTACGCGGTCGGTGTACCGGATGCCTGCTTGGTATCTCGGGAACCCTGCTCACATCGCTTGGGGCTGTGAGCGAGACTTCGCCGAACTCCTCATAGATGGAACCCAAATAGGCGATAAACCCGGACTAGAGGCTTAGGTGTTCAGGTAGGTCGTGGCCGACACCCACGCTGGGCTTCCGCTGAAGGTTGCCGAGTACATGTCGTAAACGCGATAAGTGGTGAGAGCGTGTGAAGAAGTACACCCCGCAGGTTAACATCATCTATTCGAATAGCTGCCTTCATGTAAAGGACTACTTGGTTGCCTATACAGCTCATAGACAAGTAAATGGATACTACTAAAAGCCTCAAGATAGCGTGAGTGCCGAGGATGGCTCCCGTGAGGAAGACGGGGTTGATCCTGTGGTGTATTGAAGTGATGAGTAGTGGACTCGAAAAGCGCAAAAACTATTTCAAGTTGGTGTCTCAGAGGATAGCTTAGCCATGAGTCAAAGCCGGCTTGCTGCAATAAGCCCACCAACCCTTCTTGATAATATGCATGTATGTAGGGTCTGATGTAAGTCTTGCTGAGTACCTTTGTACTCATGTTGCTTTAATTTACATTTTTCAGAAGATGCCACAAACCCCTCCGACGGGTTCTTCGTAGACGTTGACATCGACGAGTAGACTAAGGCCTAGGTGGTGATCCTGAGCAAGTGAAGGACCATGTAGTATAGCTAGGCTTACCCAAGCCTCTTTTTATTTTACTAGTTGTCTCAGATCAGACAAAACACTTCCGCTGTTGGCTTGTATGCTTGTATGACTTGTATGTGGGTCGTGACCTGCATTTGTGTGTATGTTATGAATGGCTCTCTGAGCCTTTAAATAAAGTACTTGTGTCGAGAGTCATGTTGTGATGCCTTGTTGTATTTGCACATATCGAGCATATTGTGTGTATGATTGAAATGCTTGGTATGTGTGGGATCCGACTATCTAGTTGTTTATCTTTAGTAGCCTCTCACCGGAAATGTCTCCTAGTGTCTCCACCGAGCCATGGTAGCTTGCTACCGCCCTAACACTTAGGCTGGCCGGCATGTGTCCTTCTTCGCTCTCGTGTTCTGTTCTTCGGGAAATGTCACGCATTGAGTACCGGAGTCCTCGTTAGCCCGCCACAGCCCGGCCATCGGAGTCCTGCTAGCCCAGCGCTACAGCCCGAACTTACTTGCTGTCGATCGACACGCTCGATGTCGGGTCATGGATGCCTCGTCCTCGTAAGTCTGTGCCACTTTGGGTTTACGATTAGTCATGTCAGCCCGGCCCTTTTCATATGGATGCTAGCGACACTATCATATACGCAGCCAAAAGGCGCAAACGGTCCCGGCCAAGGTAAGGTGGCACCTGCTGGGATACCGTGCGTGAGGCCGCAAAGTGATATGATGTGTTACAGCTAGATCGATGTGACATTGAGTCGGGTCCCGATAGCGCTGGCATCAGAGCCGGACCGCTCAGAGGTTCTCCAAGCCAAACCGGTCGATGTTGAGTCTAGAAATGCTTTAGTTATATGTAGGGAATTGATTGTGGGATGGTACGAAGGCTCTTTTTACTCCTTTACCTTATGACATTCTCGATCCGAGTCACCCATTCTTCCACCGGGGTTAAGGATTAGGACCTCTTCTCTATTAGGCTCACGTGTTACTAATCAAGAGTACCTTGTAGGTTTGATGGTTACAAGCCCGATTCAGTTTGTTCCTCGTTATGTTACTAAATTGGACCCGTAACCTTGATATGATATTGTTGAGTGGTTATGCAATTCCTTGTGAAATGTCTCAACTTTGAGCATTTACAATGTTATGTCATCCAAATTCACCGAAATACTAATGTCTTTGCATTGTGGTTATGCTTCCAGATGGCCACTGTGATCAAAATCAGTGGTTCGTCCGACCAGATGCATTGGGGTGACCGGTCATACAACCATGCTAGTTCGGTTATGATCGAAGCGGATACCGCTGGTACCCCGAGTACACAGCTTGAAGAACAAGATCGAGACTTTAATCAAAGTCAGATCTTTGCAATCGTCCGGTGTTTCTCTTATCCTGGTTCCACCGAGGCCCTTCACAGTCCTATGGGCTTGGTGTTACTATTGATATGGCGTACAAGATGCTGCGATTCTATGATGACCATTATACGAGCCAGATCGGCTGCTCCGCAACACCGACTTCCCAGATATGCCGAGTTCACTTCGAGCGCTTGGTTATCTCCGAGCCATCTATGCCGATTCCAATGAGGACTCTAACCCAGATTACCGCTGAGCTGCTCGAGGACAAGGACCGAGAGAGTCGGGCCTTGAGGATGGAGTTTTCAATGCCCGTGCCGATCACCGGGCTACCTTGACTCGCTTTTGCACCGGCTGTTCAAGCTGGTTATATGGATATGAGAGATTTGTATCCTGTCAGGCTGCTCACGACATGATGGATCGGGCGTGATGTGGGGGCATCACCCCACCTCGTGGTCCTCGCCACCACCGTCAGAGGTCCAAGACCTCACCTTGCCCTTACGGTCCACAGTGCTCCTCAGACCGCCTGCTCCCTGACGATCACGCTGAACTCCTGTGTTACGGAGGAGACTTCTATGAGAACTACTACGGAGACGCTTGAGTTAGTAGTAGTCCCACTAGTATTGTAATAGCTTGTATTTCCACCGCCCCGCGTGACTCGTGGAATATGACTTAGTGTGTACTAATCCCGAGGTGTAACAAAAATAATGTATAGGAGCTTGGTGTGCCTCCGATGAGATGTAATCTTCCTTTCACCGTAGTAGTACTTTGTTTGGTCTTGTACTAAACCTTGTATGGTGTGTATGACGATGGAATAAAGAAGCAGTCAGATTCACCATGTCATACGGATGATCATCTCGCATTCCGAGTTATCCATTACATCCTACACTTCTATGTCGGAATCTTGCCATCCCGACTAAATCCTTGTCTTGTTTTCCTAGGATGGTTAACACTCAGAACAACCCTGCTCCGCCAGAGCAGGCCAAGGCAAGGAGTTGGAGAAGCAAACCTGCTCACCCTCCTTCTCCGCCGGGTTATGCTAGAGGCCGAGAGAAACAAACGGAGACCAACCGCTTGTCGGAGCGATCGAATGTAACACAACCCATCATCGAGAAATAACTTGGTGTCGCCGCTGACTTCATCAAGTTACACCTCCTACCTTCCACCACTCCGCCGAGCCTCTCGACGCCGATGATCGGCTTCGCAAAGATTACGCACAAGCTGTGTTCTCGACTCGTAGCCGAGGCGGACAAGGTCACCTTTGCTGCATATCATCTCAAGGCCCCGCCACCGTGGGAGAATTATATGGCTATGCGCCCAGCTTGGCATGTCACTACTTGGGCAGAATTCAGCGAGGCTTTCCGTGAACATCACATTCCGGAGGGTCTCATGGATCGCAAACGTGAGGAGTTCTCAGTTTCCACCCAAGGTCGCTCTCCGTGGACGCCTATGGTAGAGAGTTCGTAATCTCGCACGTTATGCAATCAAGAGGTCTCCATCGACGCCAAGAAACAGCAAGGTTCCGCAAGGACTTAGCCCTCAACTTCGCCGAGATCTCCGCTCGCATGAGTGCACCTCTTCAAGAAGCTTGTTAACAAAGCCATCAGCGCTGAAACCGGTCGACCGATTTCGAGGCAACACGCAAGCATGGCCGTGACATGGGTTCTCATTCGTGCCGACCACGTAAGCGCCGTGTGGGTGCCTAATACCGCCTCGCCACCTAGATTCACACCGAGGCCATCCTTCCAGCGCCGCCTAGCTTCAAAGAAGATGCACCAGCCAGGCCCTATGGTGGACCAACCAACAACGCCTTCACGCCGCCAGCCCCGGACGTGCTTCAAATGTGGTGAATCAGGCCACTACATGCGCGATTGTCCCTGCACCAACCCCAGCCAGCCCGCAAAGCTGCTGGCCGTGGCAAGCCAGCGAAAGGTGTTCTATGCTGCCGCCACCACCGCACGTGGCCATGTCAATTGTGTCTCACCGAGGAGGCCCAAGAGGATCCCAACGCCGTGCTTCAGACGCTTCTTGTTAATTGCCACCCGCATCCGCTCTTTTCGACATCGAGCATCTCATTCATTCATATCTCAAAACTATGCTCGCTTGCATAACACCGCATTCTCGTGACATGCCTTCCACCATGGAAATTTCTACCCCGGTTCTAGATGGCAAACCTCTAGAGTAAGTCATGGTAATGAAATACAGGTCGATGACTTGTTTTCCTTGCATCGCTGATAGCTCTCAAATCTTCGGATATAAATATCATCTTGGGTATGGACCGGATGTCGCCCATCATGCCAAGATTGATTGTTTCTCTAGGACTGTTCAACTTACGCACCCTCGAAAGATAGTCAATGTCTTGACCCAATATCCAAGCGCCAACTATATTCTCTTAATGCCACCATTGCTGCACTCAAGACGCTCCGTAGTCCGTGACTTTCCGGATGTCTTTCAGAAGAATTGCTGTGTGTTCCACCGACAGAGATGTTGAATTCGTGATAGACCTCATTCCAGAACTGCCCCAATTTCTAGAAGACCCTACAAGATGGCACCCCAGAACTAGCCGAACTTAAGAAACAACTCGATGAGGCCTTGCAAAAGGGTTTCATCCGCCCTAGTTCATCTCCTTGGCTTGCCCTGCCCTCTTCGTCAAGAAGAAGGATGGTACGGACCGGATGGTTGTAGATTATCGACCCGCCAACCTGGTCACAATTAAGAACAAGTATCCGCTTCCCAGATCAACGATCCGTATGATCAGCTCGCAGGATCCTCGCCTTTCTAAGATGGATTCGAGGTTAGGCTACCATCAAATCAAAATCCAAACGGGACATCCCTAAACGGCTTTTGTTACTCGTTATGGCCAATACGAGTACACCGTCATGTCCTTCGGCTTAACCAACGCCCAGCCACCTTCTCCCGTTAATGAACTCAATCTTCATGGAGTATTTGGATAAATTGTCGGGTTTACCTCGATGATATACTCATCTACTCCAAGAACGAGGAAGAACATGCCAAACATCTAAGGCTAGTGTTGATGAAACTTCGAGAGCATCGCTTTTATGCCAAGTTTTCTAAATGCGAATTTTGGCTGCCGTATGACCTATCTAGGACATGTAATTTCGGTAAAGGTATTGCTGTCAACCCCGAGCGAAGTTCAAGCCGCCCTTAATTGACTCCACCGAATCGGTCAAGCAAGTTCGAGTTTCTTGGCTTAGCGAAGCTATTGTCGCCGCTTTGTCGAGAACTTCTCCAAAGTTGCTAAACCTCTAATCAACTCCTCAAGAAAGATAAAAGTTCGAGGGACTCCACAATGTGAGCACAGCTTCTGTGAACCGAAAAGACGCTTAACTTCGCTTCCCGTGCCGGTACCACCAGATTTCTAAGGACTTTGTTATCTATTATGACGTCATGACAAGGACTAGGCTGTATTCTCATGCAAGATCGCCACGTAATTGCTTATGGTTCACGGCAATTACACCCACATGAGGAAAACTACCCTACTATGATCTAGAGCTTGCAACTGTAGTCTATGCACTCAAAACCGGCGACATTACCTTCTTGGTAATCGCTATAAATCTACACCGATCACCAAAGTCTGAAATATATATTCACCCAACCAGATTTGAATCTCGTGCAAAGACGTTGGGTTGAGTTGATCTCAGATTTCACTTAGGGATAACTTATACCCCAGAAAAGCCAACGCCATGGCTGATGCACTAAGTCAGAATCTTATTGCAACAACCTGATGTTGCAACAAAGTCAACCACTTCTCCACGAGGAATTTCGAAGCTTAACCTTCATATTGTTCCTCAAGGATTCCTTTCCACCTTGGTGGCGTAAACCTTCTCATGGATCAGATCATCAAAGCTTAGAAGGTAGATCCGGAATTTCCGCATCAAAAGAAACATCAAGAAGGAGTTATGGATTGTTTCTCCATTGATGATCAAGGAATCGATACTTCGAAGCCGCCTAGTGGTTCCTAAAGTACGAAAAGCTGCGCGATTGATCCTTAAAGAAGCTCATGAATCTCCTCTCACCATTCATCCCGTAGCACTAAAATGTATCAGACCTACGCCAGAGGTTCCGTGGACTAGGATGAAGAGAGACATTGCTCAATATGTTGCTAATCGCGACGCTTGTCGTCGTGGTAAAAGCAGAGCATCAACGGCCTCGCCGCACCCTTCAACCCTTAGCTATTCCTCGAATGGAAATGGGATAAAATCAGATGGATTTCATCACCGGTTTTCCCAGACCAAGAAAGGGAATAATGCTATCTTTGTCGTTATCGACCGCCTCCAAAGTTTCTCATTTCTACCTGTCATGAGAGTATAACCGCTAGTCACTAGCAGATTTGTACATCTCCTAATAGTGTCTCTTCATGGTGTTCCATTGAAATTAACTCGATCGAGGAAGTCTCTTCACCTCTCGATTTTGGGAAAGTTTCCAAAACGCTATGGGAACCCATCTTTCCTTTAGCACCGCCACCCTCAATCAAGTGGTCAAGTAGAACGCGTCAACCAAATCCTAGAAGACATGCTTCGAGCTTCATATCTCGCTCGAATGGATTGGGAGAAATGCCTTCCATATGCCGAGTTTGCTTATAACAACAGCTATCAATCTAGCTTGGGCAAAGCACCTTTGAAGTTCTTTATGGACGAAGATGTCGAACACCTCTTAACTGGTCGGAAACCGGGAAAGATAATTCTTGGCCCGGATATGATCCAGAGGCGTAAGAGCAAGTTCGTGATCGCTCGTGAAAAGTTGAAAACAGCCCAATCTCGCCAAAAGAGTCAATATGACCGAAAACATAAGGCTATGACTTACGAGGTTGACGAGAAGGCTTACCTTCGGGTTACTCCTCCAAGGGAACCCATCATTTCGTATCAAAGGCAAATTGGCTCGCTACATTGGACCCTTTCGATTCTTGCCAAACGAGGAGAAGTTGCCTACCAATTGAACTACCTCCGATCTCTCCAAAGTCCACGACGCCTTCCATGTTTCTCAACTCAGCGCTGCTTCGGATCCTATCCGTGGAGTGGACCACAAACGCTTGATCTTCAAGATAAACTCACATATCGAGAATACCCCATTCAGATCTCGATCGCCGAGCGCATCACCTCGACGGCATAATATCAAGTTTCTCAAGGTTCAATGGTCGATCATTCTCGAGAAGGAAGCTACCGAAAGGGAGGATCGCTTCGACTTGAGTACCCCGCCTCTTTCCGAGGAACCTAAATCTCGGACGAGATTCTTTTGAGTGGGGGTGAGTTGTCACACCCTAACTAGTTCATGCATTAGAGTGTTGCATCATGTCTATTTTTTCAATGTAAAGCTGAAATGGGATTGATGTAACTCCCAAATTCTCCCTCAAACAACTAGGGTTTACTAAAAATATTTTCGATGAACCTGAATGCCCTTCTAAAATGTCCATCATTTTTGTTTTGGTCCGTAAGCTCGCCAAAAGTGATGCACAATTTCCTAGGTCATCTTTGGGTCTTTGAATTAAATCATAGCTATTTGAATTTGGGCATTTAAAATTTATAAAATATTTCAAATGTCCAAATATCTCCAAACTAAATGTTTCATGTTGGAAATATTCCAACAATGGACCAGAGTAGTTTGGTGAATTTTAGAACCTTTCGGTATTTTAAATAACTCAACAAAGTTGCAGGAAAATAGAAAAGAAAAACAGAAAGAAAAGAAGCTCACCGCGCCGCCCATCGCCAGCCCACCTGCCGCCCAGCCAAAGACAAGGCCAATGAGCTGCTTGTCGCCAGCAGTAGCAGTGCTCGACGGCGAAGCACCGCATGGGTGCCACGCACCGCCGCCGCCTCGCTGCTTCGCTTTTGCCACGCCGGGATCGACCTCGCCTTCCCGCACCCCAGACGCTTCGCTTTCTCCGCCGCCTCGCTTCCCCACGCCATGGCCGACGCCACTGCCGCCGCACCACCGCTATAGCCGCTGCTTCACAACCCCACGCCACGCCATCAGGTTCAGAGCTCCGCCGTTGCCGACTTCTTCGAAGCTAGCCGAGCCCCGAAGCGCCAAGGGTTCAAGACGCCGCACCAGCTCGCCGAGTCCGCCGCCGCCGAGATCCTTCAACGCTGCCGCCGCAGCAGCTCGTCCCCGACCACGCTGTCGCACTGCCGCCATCTGCCGTGAGCTTAGCTACCTCGACCTCTCTCTCGCCTCAGATACTACAGCGAAGCGACGAGATCGACGACGCACCGCCACGACCTCGCCGCCGACGTGTTCCCGCCACACCCGCCTTCCCACCGTGTCCAACGCGTTTCACCACATCGCTACTGGTGCTAACTAAGCACTCCACGACCTCACCGCGCACCCCAAAGACGCTGCTCGATTACCCGAGCTCCGGTGGCTGAAGCCGCCGGGCGCGGCTACTCCGCCACCCCGAGCCCAACCACCACCACCAATAGATGCGGCTCGTCTCGCCTTCACTCCGTGGTCACCGCTACCTGCTTGGTGGCCGGAATGCTAAAACCACTTTCGCCGCTGGCTGGTTTCTGCCAAGCTAAACGCCGGGGTTTGACTCGTTTTGACCACGGTGGGCCCAGTCACCCTCCGGTCTATGACATGTGGGCCCACCGCTAATTAACCTAGTTTAGTTTTAATTAAATCCTAACTAAACTAACCCCATCGACATGCGGGACCCATCGGTCAGCTTTGACCTGACCAGCCCGCTGACCACCGACGCCATCATGACGCAAAGGTCGACGCAAAAGATTTAAATTATCGAATTATTTTTACACAGAAATTCCGTAAATTGTTTCAAACTTCAAAATTCATATAAAATCAACCATAGCTTCAAATGAAACAAATTATATATGAAAATGATCAGAAAAATCCAATCTTTCCATCTGTACAGGTTTCATGCATGTTTACAGAAGCTAACTTGCTGTTTATGGCAGAACAAGTTTAAGCACTTTAAATGATCATAATGGGTTTGGAAATTACATCCATAGTTCAAAATGCTTCAAACTCATTTGGTCTTAGTTGCATTAGCCCAAAGCACTCATTCTGCCATGTCTCATTGCATGCATCATATTGTTGCATCTTGTTTGGTAATGCTTGTGTATCGTGTTCCTCATGGTGTTCTCGCCCCGAGGAGTACCGTGATAACCCCGACGAAGAACAATACCTGTAACGCACTCCGTGCAAGCAACCAACCATTTGATCATATCGATAAAATCCCATGTTCTTGCTCCTGCCTCGCCATCGCATTAAGACAACGCGATTCAAACTGCTGTGGTGTCATGGTAGTTGAACCCATTTCTCCGCATGACCTGTCATTGCCACAAGAATTAGATGAAACCCACTAGCATGTGTAGGAGTTGATTGAGCCTTATGATTGTGTTGTTCCTACCTTGCTATGCCTCGCTATGCTTAGAGTCGTGTGTCCGTCTCATCGGGTGATGGCTAGAGTGAAATGATCGAGTCGGTATGAAAGTAAGGTGTTGAACACGATTTGGTAAAGGTATCGATGAAAGGCCATGTAGGAGTACATGGTGGGTGGTTTCATTGAGGCCGCCCTACACCGAGATCTGATGTGTGATTTAAGATTCAGCTACTACCATGCATTGGGCCCAAACCAATGGACCTCTCTCTTCTTATTCACCCTAGTCTTCCGTCTGTGAGTTGCAAGTAGTTTCGTGTTTGTAGCTCATCGAGGCCATGGACAGCGCCGACCGTAGGGGTGGGCTGTGATGCGGTAGGTACGCGGTCGGGTGTACCGGATGCCCGCTTGGTATCTCGAACCCTGTTCACATCGCTTGGGGCTGTGAGCGAGACTTCGCCGAACTCCTCATAGATGGAACCCAAATAGGCGATAAACCCAGACTAGAGGCTTAGGTGTCTAGGTAGGTCGTGGCCGACACCCACGTTGGGCTTCCGCTGAAGGTTGCCGAGTACATGTCGTGTAAACGCGATAAGTGGTGAGAGCGCAGTGAAGAAGTACACCGCAGGTTAACATCATCTATTCGAATAGCTGCCCATGTAAAGGACTACTTGGTTGCCTATACAGCCTATAGACAAGTAAATGGATACTACTAAAAGCCTCAAGATAGCGTGAGTGCCGAGGATGGCTTCTCCAGTAGGAAGACGGGTTGATCCTCGTGGTGTATTGAAGTGATGAGTAGTGGACTCGAAAAGCAAAAACTATTTCAAGTTGGTGTCTCAGAGGATAGCTTAGCCATGAGTCAAAGCTGGCTTGTCTGCAATAAGCCCACCAACCCTTCTTGATAATATGCATGTATGTAGGGTCTGATAAGTCTTGCCGAGTACCTTTGTACTCATGTTGCTTTAATTTACATTTTCAAGATGCCACAAACCCTCCGACGGGTTCTTCGAGACGCTGACATCGATTTAGTAGACTAAGGCCTGTGGTGATCCCGAGCAAGTGAAGGACCATGTAGTATAGCTAGGCTTACCCAAGCCTCTTTTATTTTACTAGTTGTCTGACTCAGACAAAACACTTCCGCTGTTGGCTTGTATGCTTGTATGACTTGTATGTGGGTCGTGTGACCCGCATTTGTGTGTATAGCATGAATGGCTCTCGAGCCTTTAAATAAAGTACTTGTGTCGAGAGTCATGTTGTGATGCCTTGTTGTATTTGCACATATCGAGCATATTGTGTGTATGATTGAAATGCTTGGTATGTGTGGATCCGACTATCTAGTTGTTTATCTTTAGTAGCCTCTTCATCCGAAATGTCTCCTAGTGTCTCCACCGAGCCATGGTAGCTTGTTATCGCTCCGAACACTTAGGCTGGCCGGCATGTGTCCTTCTTCGCTCTCGGTCTGTTCTTCGGGAAATGTCACGATTGAGTACCGGAGTCCTTAGCTAGCGCTGCCATGTTGTCTCGCTTATCGAGTCCCGCTAGCCTGTGCACTTTGCCGATTAGTCATGTCACTGAACTTACTTGCTGCTAGCGACCGACACGCTCGATGTCGGGTCATGGATGCCTCGTCCTCGTAAGTCTGTGGCCACTTTGGGTTTACGATTAGTCATGTCAGCCCGGCCTTTTCATATGGATGCTAGCGACACTATCATATACGCAGCCAAAAGGCTAAACGGTCCCGGCCAAGGTAAGGTGGCACCTGCTGGGATACTGCAAGCGTGAGGCCGCAAAGTGATATGATGTGTTACAGTGCTAGATCGATGTGACATTGAGTCGGGTCCACAATCATAAGTGAAACTAGCTGGACCAAAGGTATGACATGCTTTTCAAACTAATATAGGAACATTAGGTGACCAATTAAACGCTCTCGCTTTTAGTGATATGAGCATCATATCGATTCGTATTTCAACACGTAAGGTTTGGGTTGAGGTCTTGACGAGCAAAGGATAGCACGCATACCTAAGCACCTACGATGATGGTAGTGAATATAAAGGGGGAACCATAAGCTTTACTTAGTATAGTGCCCGTGCATGGCGGATCTCGAAGGTGCAAACCGACAAAGCTACTCAGCAAACAATGTTTTTCAACTAGCCACTACGATTTGGTACGGACAAGAAAACTACAAGAAACAAATTACGATCTATTTTCCGGTGAGATCAATAACTTAAGCACATATGGAAGAGTACCACCTCTCTTGGCGACGCCGTAGGCCTATGCCGATACGCTGAGGGTGCCGCGGGTGCGATGGTTGCCGTCAAGGTGGAAGAAGACTTTAGAGGGCGACGGCCGGTCGGGGATATATCCTATTGTCGTGACGAGGCGGTCGAGGAGCGGCAATGGTAAGGTGGACAACAGCGCCGGCGAAGTGAGAGGAGGCGATGAAAGGATCCCGGTCCAACATGTGGATGAGAGACATCCATCTCTTGAGTGGACGCACCGGGTAGGAGTAGCGGCTCTGCAAGGTGGAGGATGGGGTATGGACGGAGGAGGCCGGTCATGAAGTGAGGTTGTCGTACACCGACGTGTATGAATGGGGAAATGGAGGGGAGGGGGATCTCAAACTTTGGGACGCTTTTCCTCAAATGGGGAAAGTTACAACATATCCCCTGCTTAAAATTTCGGACATCGCGGCCGGTTGGGGATAGGACGGTAATCTCAAGATCTCCCAAATATTTTCCCAGAACTATTTTGGGCGAGGAGAGGGTGTTTTGTCGCCCACGATTGGCACCCACGGTGTATGAACGGGTCGACAGTAGGGCGGTTGTGTCACGCCCGATGGAAGTTACACATCCGCCCCTATTTAAAATATTAGCCTATATCGATTTCGACGAGGAGAGTTTGTTTTGCCGCCCACCGTATGAATGGGGAAATGGAGGAAGAGACACATGTCTTTCGGACGAGCTTGAATCAAATGTGTTTTGTCACCACGCTTACGCCCACCGTGTCTCGAATGGGCTCAGAGGCCGTCAGGTCACGCCCGATTGAAGTTACTAGTCTACCACTATCGATGCTAGGTAACTGGGTCGATAAGGATGTACTCAAGGTCGTGGGTAGACAGAATTTCCACCTCGCAAACACTTGCTTCGTGCAGCCCACAAATTATAGTGGGTGTTTAGCTGCTTGCTCAAAACTTGGGAGAATTAGCATTCACGCTTGCTCCGGGACCCGCAAACTAAATTCAAATCCAATTTGTATTCGACACTAATATCCACAGATAATTATACGCTTTTGTTATTTATTTCTTCAACACCACAACAAAGATTTATTCCACCTTTATATATGATTATGATTTAGAAATGTCGTGATCTTCTAATTCAAGAGGTTGGATACACTCGATTCAAACAGTTATTTCATCCAATACAATATGCTCACACGAAAAACTGTTCACCTTATGTGAATCATACAAGTAATCGAGGATTACCTCGCCTAAAAAATTCGGATCATTACAACACATGGACAACATGGAATTCGACAACATAGGGGTCTTGCAACATAATCCATTTAGAGACATGACACAACATGCAAGTACAATAATCTAATGACAATTTCAACCGGTATCTAAAGAAGAACCGGATTACCTTTGGGCTTCAGATAGAAGAAACAAAGCAGGACCTCCTCCGCCTTCAAATGCAACATTCTTACTTCCTCCAATTTTGGGTTGTTGCATAATGCGTGCCGCTAATTCCGTAATTTCCAGCCTCAAGATAAAGATTACCTCATTCATGGCAGCCACACCATCTCTTTCGCTTCTAGTAGAGCCTCAAGCACTATAATATCTCGTGTCGATCGCCTCCCGCGGTGTTGCTTCCGAACTGCTACCATCCGGTAACATGGATGGCGACCGCTTTCACAAATAGATTCTAGGGTTGTACATTGTGTCCTAGTGTGAACGGCATCCTCGAAGGTTTCACCGGACATAAGAGATAGTTATCGATGATCCAGCAAGAAGCTTACATGGTAAACGATTTGACTAATTATTGTCGAGCATGGCAAACTATATTTGAATGGTTCAAGCAAAGATCACCAAAAGAAATTAAAATGGTAAGATGAAACTAGGGATGTAAGTGGCAAATAAACGACATCCGCCATCCCATCTAGTTAGTTTTTGCTACCTCCTAGTTCATTTTCCTCAAAAACAAAAACTCTTCTCAACTATCATACCACTAGTGGACTTTAATCGATTAAACGGGACCCATTTGACATCCCTAGTTGAAAGGGAGTGTACAACCGCTATATTTAAGTTGCCAAGCCATCTAAGCAGTTGAAATAATCTGAAAAGCACTTAACAAAGGTGGCCTCATATAAACTACGAAGACAAATTTGTGATGAAGTTGAGAGGAAAAGTTAAGGACTCAAATGAAATAGGCATGTATTTTTTTTTTACGATAGTACAAAGTAATCACGACATATTGGCCAACTCTGTATAGCGAACAACAAACAAGCATTCAATCAAGCAATACAAGAAAGCGCATAACCGAACTATTTGTAATTCGTAGGATTACACGTTGAGGGCACAAGCCAAGAAAGCAGCCCACTCGCATTACATTTCACATGTACTAAAACACATTGGCTTACCATATGTTGTCGTGGAAGCCTAGCTACTGTTGTAATGTTCTTTGAAAATATCTTCAAGATCCCGTGGTTGCAAATCTAGTTGTTGTAGTTTATTCTCGCACCATCTATTTAGGTAAAATTAATTTTAATCACATGCATTGGTCCTAATTGATCATCAATGGTTCATCTAAACTAATGAAAGAAGGGTGTGCATACACCATAATATATCCGCTTCTCTATTTTTATGCTTGTTCGAGGTGCCAGCCCCAAAAGAAGAAATATTTTTCTTGATGGGGTTGGCAGCTCCATAATTAATAGAAGCATCAAATTAGTCATGCAACTTAGGAAGATCAAGAACACATTAATAAGTATTTCTCTTCTTAAAATATAAGAACGCTTTTAACACTACACTAGTGTTAAAAATGTTCTTATATTATGGGACGGAGGGAGTAATGAATGAGGCTCTGAGCAAAGATGTTATAGCTAGCATCGTAAAATGTAGGGTAAAACGAACAAAAAGCAGCGGAACCACATGCTAGTTTGTTGATGTGTAATTACATAGAGAACATTAACCAATGGATGGAACCAACAGTGGCATCAAACAAAACTAAAGCATATTAACTATATGTGCATCGCATGTAATTTAGCACATGTAACATATTCACCGCTGTAAGTATGGCCCTACAGTGCAAGCGTAATAATGTGTCTCATGAAAACTGAATGATGCCTCAAGAAATTCAAAGGTGCGGTGCTTATGCTAGAAAGTGAACGAGGCGCCGCCGCTGGATGATAGTACCGATTCTCGGCGCGATGGGTATCGTTGTCATACTTGATAGCTAAGGATCGCCGATGGTGCTCGTGTCATGTTGAGTTTGGGCCGGTTGTTGCCATCGCTAAAGCGGTTCGGTATACGGTAGCAGCGCATGTCGACATACAAGAAAGCTCATCTGTGGTAAGTGAAGAGTTGCACGATAAAGAGAAAACCGAAGGAGTACAAATCGAAATAACTCGATGAGGTTGCGCGCGCAGGTAAAGCAGGTCGGTGGAGTTGAATATGGCGCCCATGGAGCAGTCCGCAAAGGGACGAAGGCTTCAAAGGCGCGCAGGTACAAGCTTTCTTTCGTGAGGCAGATCTGCATGAGGATGAGGGCTTGTATGAAGGGCCGCAAGGGGCGGACGAGGGAGTCATGAAGGGCCTACACTGTGTTGGACGAGGGCACCGTTAAGCAGATCCGTGTGGTGACCATGATGGCGGTCATGGAGATCTGCAGCGTGGATGCTTAAGTCGCTGCCCGGCTCCGTGAAGTGGTGAGTTGGCGCTGGGGGTTCCAAGGTGCGGAAGGTAGATCCGCGGGTGAGGTCCACTGCCGCGCGGAGGACTAGATTTGGTGGCTTGCCGTGGTTGGGGGTCGGGAAGGGAAGGAGGGGCTCTGGGAAGAATGTTGGGGCAAAGAGGGAAAACAATGGAGTTACCAAAGCAGCCCTTTTCCGCTCATGTGGCAGGGTAAAACAGAATATCGCAGGCTAAACTTTCATGCGTGATATTTCGGCGCGGGAAGTTTGAAAGCTTTTACGCCTAAAATTATAAGTATTCTGCTTCTCATACGCCGACTATGATATCATGGTTTATAATTTGTTTGTTTTGCACGCAAAAAAGTGCAAGTTTTGAAAATCAATGTCTCCAACTCAAACTTAGATTGTCCATTCAATTCAAATATGGATCATTGAGCTACTACAAGCAAATACCATCATACGGTCCAATTCAAATGAAATTCCAAATGTGTTTATCCTAAATATGATGACAAAAGCAAAATGTGTATGTGTATGAATAAAGTGAATGATTATAAAGTTTGAACATGCCCGTATGTGTATATCTCTAGGTTTGATATATGAATTTGAAATCATGAAATTCCAGCTTAAAAAATGTACCTCCGTTTAAATGAATTATAAAAGCTAATGATGGAGTCGAATTCCAAAATTCCAATCTTACGTTTGTAATTCTAGTACATCAAGGTATATCATGCATGTTCAAAAGTATCATTATCTCATAGTACAAACTGTGACACAAATTGATCAACCATGAGTGCACAATATCTCAATTACGCTAAAGTCCCTCAAATATAGACACCTCACTCTTTATCCAAGTCACCCCCACCACCACCATCACACACACACACACACACACACATAGAGAAGTCGTCTTCCCTGCACACCAACACACGAGCACATTAACACCCCTCTCTCTTGTAAAGTCCGACCCCAACATAGGTCTCTATCACTTTGTCTCCTGCATGCACACATCTCTTCCTCACTCTCTAGGTCTCCCGCTATCTCTCTTACTCAAGCACATGCACTATGTAGAGTGTATATTTCCATACACACAAAACGTCCGCCCCAAACGCCTATCTCCTAGTTATGTGGTTCTCACGCACTCACCTCACACACCACCCCCACCGCAAACAAGCACACTTTGTCACCTTATGCACCACTCTCCTCTTTCTATCTCTCCCACATGCACTCCGCACCTCCTTCCCTCAGATACATATATGTCGTGACTCTTGCATAGCTCCTAATGTATAATCGCTCTCGATTTCGCAAATTGTTCTCTACACCATCTATTCTAGATCTCTCATGAAGTCCCTATCACACACACGATGACTCGCCTCGCAGATCTCCGCTCATAGGCCAATTTGCACAACATCAACATTGTCTCCCTATCATACGCCCATTTATGGACACAAACGACCTCTCTCTCTCTCTACACACACACATACATGGTGCACACACACACACCCCGCATGTGCTTAGTAGTTGTCATGCATTTTATGCTGATGGTTCATCCACAACATTCAAGAAATGAATTGTCAAGGTGTTCTCACCTGCCATGTGGTGATATGTGTTTTCCAAAGATTCATACCATCGTGTAGCTATGTGTTTTCAATCGACTCTCTCTCTCTCTCCTCTCTCTCTCTCTCTCTCTCTCTCTCTCTCTCTCACACCCTCTCCCACACACACACTGATGTCTCTTCCAAATAGTCTGCCCTCCGCCCGCACCTGCTATCTCACTACTACACATGTCACACCATTCCCCTTCCCTTATACTAGGTTTACATCATCAGTGGTCTCTACTCCACATACACTCTCTCCCTCACACACACAAATGTGTGCACAAACACACATGTACACGCACAAACACCCATTTATCCGATCCTCATCTCTCCCCATGTTCGCATGTGTATCTCACACACTCACTCTCTAATTATGTATATGTGTCTCCATGTTACACAACACAAAGCCCCATGTACATGTCTCTCTCTATCCTCCACACACATAGACACAAAGAATCATATCATTGCCTCAATCTCTAACATATCGCACACGCACACCTCTCTCTCTCTCTCGCTAACACGCCAACAAGGGTTTCCCATGAATAACTTACCGCTCACTCATAAACAGTCATGGCAAGACGGGCTAACACGAGACGTGAAAAGAATAAATCTACACGCGTTTAGACCACCTAGTATGACTACTAGGACTAGAGCAAGCCAAAAGCGCCATTGCCACCCCCTCCTTGTCGGCGATGGGAAAATCTTTGTTTTACACAATGAGAAGTCATTGTTCTAAGGCCCCACATGCCGAGGCGTTGAATAGAATGTAGATGCTAGTTTACGGAAGCAAGTATCGATAATACGCTTGTATCTCCATACTTATATTTCTTCTTTTATAAAAAACGAAGTTGGTGATGATGGTACGTGCCATCTTGAATATAGACCGTCTCGATCTATATCTCGACGGATGGAAATTAAACTAAAAGATACCCGCACCCTCTCCACATTTGCAGACAAGGCCTTCCTCGCTCATCCTTATCTCCAACAAACCTCATTGTTGAGCAATTAAGAAAGGAAGCCTCTCGAACAAATCGCCTAGTGGCCGCACGCCGCCATCAATCCCCATGCCTCCGCCATCCACCACCAACCACCACCACACCCAACTCCTCTTCACCTTATCTCATATTTCGAGATATCATTAGTTTTACATGGGATTACTCCCAAGGGTCAATCACAACAAGTGTTTTATAAAAAAATGCATCTTGATGTTCCATAATGCATGGATCTTGCTAGTACTCCTACACAAGACTAAGTTGGTGATGTCGTGTGTCCGCCATCCGTCAAGCTTCGACCATTAGATCTACATCTAACGATTGTGAGGTAAGTTGTTGCTTTTCTCACCAACATCCCACTTGTCTACCAATTTGCGTAAAACCCATAATTAGTATCTTAAAACCAACCACATCCCTCCCCGACCCCACCAAAACAGCCCAAGGAATATATTATAATTGAAACATAATATACATATGTATATCAAAATTAGGGTGTTTTGTACCAAGTTTGTGAATAAGTATTATTCTAATTATGATTCATTGCAATGTATATGAACATTGCTAGTATTTCCAACCATGTATTTTTTTCTAGTATTCCATAGTTTCGAGTTTTCCATCAAGATATTAGTCACTCATGGTTGATATTTACTTTCAATCATGTACACATATGCACTATGTAACTAGCCTTGCTTATTGGCTTCCAAAGCTTAACTTTCACTCCTACTTACAATATGTAGAGTATTTAACAAAAAACTACCACTTTCAACCATCCCTAGGAAGAATCTATTATACAAAAAATAGCAAAAACATACCCAAAATTTCTTAATACATGCCAAAAACTACTACTACCTAGTACTCCTACCAATTAGGTTCGTTTAAACCCATTTATGACCGGGTTGGCCCACACGTCCGCGGCCGATTTGAGGCAGCTTAAACCAACACATTTTGTTTGACTGCTGACACGAGGGACCCACATCCGACCTTCTATCCTATTATTCCCTCAAATCATTATTTTCCCCGAACATTACTTCAAACAAGATCGATGCATGTTCGTCGCCGGGCGCCGATGAGCGAGTTGGCCGCCATTCACGGACGGGCCGGATGTCACGCCATTGCCTCCGCGACGGGTTGGCAGGCGGCCCGAGCGTGACTCACAACGAAAGCAAGCCATATGGCCTTTCGCCGAGCCGATGGTTGGTTCGAAGCGTGATGCCATGAAAGCAAGCCGCCATGCTGCCGTTAATCTAGCTAGAAAACTTTGCGCATAAGCAGCCGGATGGAGCTATCTTAGCTAGTTAGCAGCATGAAGCGCCTGAAGGAGCTCGTGATCCGCTACCGCAACATGGGCTCCGCACCGCGGCAGTTTTGACTCGCCGCCAACAACAAGAGCTAGGGCCCCATGGCCGAGGATGACTAGGTGGACGGGCCGAGGTAGGAGGTCACCGAGGATTTTGTTGGTAAGAGCATGTACAATGGTTGATAAGGTAGTCTTATCTTAAGTCCGCACGATGCAAGTGGTAGTAGTTTCTGGCATATTAGTGGTTTCTTGCATTATTAGGGTTTCTTGTAAGGAACAATGTACGCATTTACTAGCGCATAAAAGGCGTATTCTAGGTTATGTTGTACTCAACGAGTACTACTAGTGGTCGGGAGTGTATACCTGCTTTGTGGGTTCGATCCCTACTAACGCACGCGTGCCTTTTAAAAAAAATAGTACTACTCCCTCCGCTCTAGGTGTGTAAGTCACCATGAAACCAAATAATCCCAAACACTTAGGCACAAAGACATTAACTCCTCCTCGCTTTTTATTTTGTGACATATCAACCAATAAAAGATGTGGCCGTGCATGCTTTCAATGACTTGAGACTATCAAAACATGACATGCAAGGTTAGTTCATTGCATGAAATGCTATTAATTAGCAAAAAGACATTAAATTTTCTCGCTTTTCCTCTCTCTCGCTTTGGTCATGTGCACAACGAAGATGACTTACACACCTAGACGGAGGGAGTACTACACTGCCAGAGCCAATATTTTACACGGGTAGTTTGAGTTTTGAAGTCAAACGGACGCGGCGGCCCCACAACTGGTGCACTAGAGAGCCTAGCCACATGAACGGGTTTTCCTTCCCAACATCACGTGGCTCACAGTGGCTCGCTTCTAGCCGCACTCGCTTGCAGCTTCCTCATCAGCCTAGTAGTAGCATATTTAAACTAGCGCCCCAATTAAGCCCGAGGAGCCGAAAAGTTCAAGGGCATTGGGAATCGTGCAATATGGCTCAGACTTTATGTAAAGTGTCAGACTACTAGTACTTATAGCTTGTATGCTAGACGATGGACTTCACCCCATTATGGGCTCTCTATCAGAAAAGAAATTCCTCTTGACGTGTTTTTTTGAAACGGAGGCAAAAGCTTTGCTTCATCTCATTCATAAAGAAGGAACTACTAACAAAGTTCGACGAGATCCATTACACCTCCACAAATGGAAGCAAAAGCCTAGTCTCGATGTATTAAATAACTCAAATGTTCTACCCCACAGCATCGCAAGAACTGCCGATAAACAAAGGCGAGGTGTGTGAGAGGAGCGGCTATAGGCCAGCTACTCCTACGTGAGAGGAGCGGCTAAATATAGCACCGAGGTACCCACTAGGCCACTACGCAGGTGTACTTCCCCTGCATTGATAGTACAGCGATGGTTCTAGAGAATAGTAGTACCCTCCACCTCCAACTGTAGCTCCTTGGCCCTGAGATTCAAGAGTTTAAAACTGCAGCACTATACTAGACTAGACTAGACTACAAGTACAGTACATCGCACTACTACTCGTAGTTGAGAAAAGTAGTACTGGTATCGCATAAAGACGAGTACGCATCTCCTGTCACATAATCGTAAGACGCTTTTGACACTAGTTGTCGTGGTACAAAAAATGGCAAAACATACCCAAAATTTCTTAATCCACGCCAAAAACTACTACCTAGTGCCAAAAAATTTTACTAGTGCTATTATTTACAGATAATGAAATCCCATAACGCTCCATAATGCTAGTACTAGTAGTAAATAATAGCCTCACCCTTCGCCGAGGAATGATCTACGCTTGAAGGACGAGGCCTCTACATTACGCCTTATCTCCTCCTCGCCGCCTCCCCCTCAAGAGAAGGCAGTTCGTCGCTGCTCCCACGGATTCGCCAGCGGTTCTCCTCCTCGCCGGGCTGGGAGACCTTGGACGACGATACTGGGAGAAATCGCGACACCGCCTCGACGCCCTCACCGCCAAGAAGACTCGGTGCTTCCCGCACCAACTTTTTCAAGATGCTGCTTAAACAGTTTTGGGAAAAGGCCATTGTCGGTGTCAAAACCGGCGGATCTCGGGTAGGGGGTCCCGAATCGTATGCTCTAGGCGGATGGTAACAAGAGACGAGGGACACAATGTTTTACCTGTGTTCGCCCTCTCGATGGAGGTAAAACCCTACGCCCCGCTTGATTAATATTGATGATATGGGTAGTACAAGAGTAGATCTACCACGAGATCAAGGATGCTAAACCCTAGAAGCTAGCCTATGGTATGATTGTTGAGATGTAATGTTCGCCCTATGGATTCAAGGCCCTCCCATTTATATAGACACCGGAGAGGCTAGGGTTACACAGTAGTCGGTTACAATGGTAGGAGATCTACATATCTCAGATTGCAAGCTTGCCTTCCACGCCAAGGAAAGTACCTTCCGACACGAGCCGAGTCTTCAATCTTCTATCTTCGTTGTCCGGGAGTCCGGCAGATATTGATAGTCCGCTGTCCGACACCCCTAGTCCAGACTCCTCAAGAGTCTCTTTAACCAGTATTCAATGACGATAAGTCCGGCGGTATAATGTTCGCATTGCAAGGCGGGTTCTCTCCTTGAATAATTTGGAGAAGATAATGAACTCTGTGATAGTGTTCGCTCGCAAAATAAATTCCACATCCCAACGAGAGAGAATAAAATATACACTTAGCTCAATCACGACGATTATGCGGCGTGACATCACACCGTAGCCAAGCCCTTGTTTGAATTATTATACCACCTCAAAGACGCTTAGCGGCATTTTTTGGCACGCCCCGTCAAGCAGTAGATCGTGGTTCCTTTATTCCGGATTCTCATCAATACGCGGCAGAACCCAACCGCTACTTATTGATGGTGGCGCTTGGGAGATAAGCGAGTTTTACCAGCCGTGAGGGACGATAGTTTTGTCCGCCTATAAATAAGGGATAAGGATTTACCTTCTCACCCACGCCTTCTTCCTCCTTTGCTTATCCATCCTCGCGAACTCAAGCTCCAACGCCTAAGCTCACAAGATCTCACCTCGACCCTTCCTCGAATATGCCCGGACGGGAGGTAAATGAATGGCCTCCACCGCCAAGGAGGAGGACATCACCAAGCTGCGCGACGCCGGATACCTTCCAGCGAGACACGCGACCGGCCGCCCGACGCTGGGCAGCTCTGTCCCTACCCTGTGGCCTCATGAGAGGGTCGTTTTCCTCCCCACTTCCTCCACGGACGGGCTTTCGCTTCCATCCATTCGTCCGGGGCCTGCGTTTTACTACGGCCGATTTCCACGATCTCGCTACCAACTTCATCCTCAACATCTCGGTGTTTATCGTCGCAGGCGAGGCCTTTCTCGATCCGCCCCACTTCGCCTGCGTGGCTCGAGACCTTCAACGCTGTCAAGGTTGTGAAGGGGACGCAAGCGAATGCGGAGGCGCCTATGTTGGGCAGCCGCCCAACGCCCCTTGGCTAGAAGGGAGCTTCGGACTCCGCAAGGGTGGCACGGGTGGTTCTATATCACCGAGCCGCCGCAAGCCCACATGGGCGGCGGCCCCGAATTTAGATCTCGAACCCTACGCAGCTCACCTCCGGAAAGATAAGGGCTTGCGTGGGGTGATCCTGGAGGTGACGGACTTCGAGCCTGCATCAAGAAGCCGGTGAGCAATAGGCTCCGCCCGCCGACGGGTTCAGGTCATGCTCCTCCCATGGATTCTCCCATGCCAAGAACGGGCATTTAATCTGGAGTTTAATCCGAACAGCACCAGACATTGAGCGGCTCTTCGATACAACACAACGGCGCCTCGAGGGTGCTGTTCAAGGGCGCTGGTTACCGCAGATCCGCGCGATCAAGACCTGGATTCAGCTCAGCAGCCTCCGATCGACGAGGTAAGTGATTCACCCCATTACGGGACACTTGTAGTAATTAGATTGACTTCTAGCGAGGTTTTTAATCTGCTTCCTTTGACAGAATGGATGGAGAAGGCCCGCTGCCATCACCCGCCCCATGCCGTAAGAACCAAAGGATGCCCGCTTAGCAAGGCTGCTGGTTCCGCACCGCATGACGGGTGCCGAGAAGAAGGCCAAGACAGGCCACGGGACTCAAAGAGTTCCCGAATCAAAGGCCCGGCTAACGACGAGGACTCTCCTCAAGACGAGGAGGAGGAGGGAGTACTTCTCCCGAGGAGGGAGAGAAGAAGAGGAAGGCCTCCCAATCGGGCGGCCAAGGGTCCAAGAGGGGAGAACAATCCTCGATAGCCGCCAACATCAATGTTGGCGAGGAAGAGTGGCTCCAGGGCCAAAGGCCCGCAGGATCGTAAGTATTCGTGATCATTTATATGCCGCATATTGTATGCCATGTAGTGTCCTTCTAACGCCTCAGTAGTCCGGTTGCTGACGATCTTTCCCGACTGGATGAGCGGGTCTTTGGCGCCGCCGGATGTAAATTCTATCCCGATCGCTTTCTACCCCATGCGCCGACGAGACGACGAGGCGGAATCCCACAGGGACCCGCCAGAGGAGGCTCCGGAGGCGCCACCAGCGCCCTCCCGGACTTTGTGCCGACTTTACCTCGAACCCGTAGAGCGTTCTAGAGTCCGCAAGCTGCCCTTCAAAGAAGGGCAGATCAGGACGCCGCGCCTCCGCCCAACCGGAGGCGCCGGATAACTCCGCCGGAGGCGCTTAAAGGCGCCCATCGAGGAACACCGCACTCTCATGAGTGCGGTGATTGAGAAGGTCCAGCTCGCCAAGGGCGGGCTGACGAAGCCTGCAACAGCCTTCTAACAAAGCTTTGAGATAAGAAGTTTAAAATTATGTAATGTAATACCGCATAGACAAGAGTCTCGATGCTTAGTTCGATGTTCGGAAAGAAAAGCCGACTAAGGATCTAACAAGATATACGCAGGGTTTCTAAAATATGTCAAGATGGGTTTGCAGGTTACATTGTTGACCTCGCCGATTAACGGCGGAGGTCGAGGTGTTGAAAAGGACCTTGAGCGGTCGGAGCAAGAGCTCAGCCATGCCAAGAGGCAGCTCAAGGAAAAGAAGGTGAATAACACCACTTTAAATAAGTACCTTACGTAAAAGGGTTTTGCTGCAAACAAAATTAATAAGGATAATATGTATTGCAGGGCCACTAAGGAGGTGGCAGCTCAAGGATGCCGTGTCCGCGCCGAACGCAATGCGCCACGTAACGGGCTGAGCGAGAAAGCAAGTGGCGCTGGTGGCGGAAGTTCGGCAAGAGCCTGTGCTCATGGAAAAGCATGAGAGTTTGGAGCGTGACTCCAAGACTCGAGAGTCCGAGCTTGCCTCGCTCTCGAAAGTGCCTAGTCCGCCAAGGCCGAGGCCCAGAGGGCCCTTCAGAGGTAGAGGACATAAAGAAGATAGCTATGGTAAGGCCTTTTTTCGCAAGCAGAAAGTGCACGCAATGTAAATTACCGGATACTTACCCGAATTCGAGCTCTCCAGGCATTTGCAGATCTGCCGCCAGAGGCCCGATGCCGCCGATTCTATCGTGGGCGAGGAGGGAGCTTGACGAAGAAGGTCTTCTGTCTCAAGATGCCGAGGCCGCCATCCGGTGCTCCCCAAGCCGACAAGTCAAGCAACTGGTCGAACTCCACAAGGTAGCCGAGGAGGCCATGAAGGGCCTCATAGTCCGGCTATGGCCTCGACAAAGCCGTGCTCGCAGCTACTTTTGGCCCAGTGCGGCGGCCGGTGGATGCGCGTTCAGTGCTGATGTGATCAAGCGCCCGCCGTATTGAAGGCGCTTGCCGGGCCCTTGCCCGCATAAAGGTGCAATGGGCAAACCGATGCGAGAAGCTTCACGGATCCGCCGCCGGGCAAGGAGCATCGCGCCGAGCGATATTATAAAGTTGTCCTCAAGGGAGCCTCGCGATATTGCAAATGAGTGCTCCCGAGATATAATTTTGAGTGAACTCATTGTATTTATCCTGGCGCTGAAAACTTCGCTTATATGCGCTATGAGCAACGCTATTTAATTTAAAATATTACCTTCAGGCGGCCGCTTGTAAATCTGAGATGGCAAGTCATTGGCTTCAAATTGCCACAAGGGCTGGGGTGTTCGGTGATAAACTTGAGCACTTTTGTTCCCATTATTGGGTCCATCTAGGAGGCGCCAACACGACGGTAACAAGGCGACGGACTTATAATGCTTGAACAGCTTCACTTAGCCATAGAATTCTATAATTTTAAATTTCAAGCCTCTGTATTCGAAGACCGAACTGGGTGCTATCCACGCCTTCGCTTGACATCATCCTAACTTCGTCAAGCGCATGAGTCTTTAGGGACCCGAAGAACCTCTCAACAGCGACTCTCTCGCCTTTATCATGCCGCCGCTTTTAGCTTTCCATCGAGGCGTTAACTGCTCAACAGGGCGTTAATCGCAGGGTTCTCCCAAGCTACCTTAGCCGACGGAACGGAACGTAAGGTACCAAAACATGGGAGCCGCAAACCCAACTATTGACCCAAGACATGATTCGAGCTGATTCATATAATGCTATAAGTTCGGGTGCCGACTTAGAAAGTGTTCGGACTTAATTACACCATAATCCGGGGAATGTAAGCCTCGGCGATTTGGCCGCACTAAAGTATACGGGTGCAAGATGTCATATAATGAACATATATAGGAGGTAACGAATTGCAATAAAAGGTAATGTACTTGCAAAAAGGAAGTGATGCGTTATTTATGAAAGAAGGTCCGCTAATAAAGCGGATCGATACAAATAGTGCGTAAGCAAGGGATTTGACTAAATTAACATGTCCTCTCCGTGGATGAGCTGCAGACTTGGTGTATGTAATCGAATTTAATGCTCGTAATGGAGACCACCGATTGTTCGTCGCAGCCTTCTTTAGTCCCCGATGTCAGATCGTGAGTTCGGCAAGGCGCCGGCGAACAAGGCTTCGATTAACAGAGTCCCGTATACATAAAAAGAAGAAAAGATAAAATTAAACTCAAGGGGCGCCACATGAGCCTCGTGTGGTCGAGCCGCACTCTTTGTCCCTTGTGATCAAGCCCCTCCCTGCGCCCATGGTATTCCAAAGCGTAATGATGTAACGCGAGTGTTATTCTTGTGATCATGCGCGAAGCGGGTTAGCCGCATTGCTACGCTGCGGTTCGATCGCGCCAGTGGTCTTGGTAAGTGTTGCCCGGGCGCTTGATGTATCCGCTTTTGATTGCCGGATCGAGAATTGTCGAGAAGGCTACTCAGATTTCGCGCTGAGAGCCAGCCAGATGTTCCTCTGCTCGAGGAGCGCCCAGATTCCCATTGACCGTAATGACTCCACGAGGGCCTCGCATCTTGAGCTTTAGGTATGCATAATGCGGCACCATGCTGAATTTTGGCAACGCGTTCGTCTCGAAAGCAGGCATGATAGCCGCCACGGAACGGGACTATATCAAGATTAACTCTTCGCTTCGAAATTATCCGGGATCCAAGACCACTTCCAGCGACCGAGCCGCATACGTTGGCTTCACTCTCGGATGACACCTTTAAAGGTTGTCTTAGTAGGTTTGATCCTCGATGGGTCTATGCCCATTTTATGACCGCGGTCCTCGATAAAGCAGGTTCAGTTGCCACGGCCACCATCGACTCTTGTGAGGTGAAATCCATCGACAATTGGGTCTAAGACCACGCGCGAATCCGCCATGGCGAGTGCTGGTCGGATGGTCTCGCCGATCGAAAGTGATCGGACAGAGGACCATGGATTGAACTTGGG
Organism: Aegilops speltoides; assembly: GCA_021437245.1. Lineage (NCBI taxonomy): Eukaryota > Viridiplantae > Streptophyta > Magnoliopsida > Poales > Poaceae > Aegilops > Aegilops speltoides. Next base: position 36,302 of record JAHHZJ010004090.1, on the reverse strand, counting down.
GCGATCGCTCCATCGCATAGACGCCCCAGAGTGCGCGCTTCCTTCCTCTTGGGTATATGGGTCGCAGAAATCATATTCACCGTCTGCACTTGTGGGGGAAACCCTTCGCCTCTCTATTGTTCGGGCGGCCGGTCTCTTCCTGCTGCCGCTTATTTAGCCCTTGTCATTGTGTTTGGCAATTAACTTGCTACCGCTTGAACGCCCAACAATCTCTATTGATGTGATTAGTCGGTTTTTCGGGTGCCATGTATCCGCATGAGTGGTCGAGTATTCGGTCCAGATTGACGGATCCGGAGTGGTTCTTTTAAATGGCTTCTTCCGCTGACCGGTTTGAGCTCAATCCGCATTGATCGTCAGATTCCTCCTTGTCGCCGCCAGCACGCGGCATTTGTTTTGATTCGACGCGATCGCCGTTGTTGTCCTTAGTGTCCTGACCGCCGAATTTTTATGAGATTGTTGGCGCTGGCCAGCTGTTGTCCTCTCCGCACAAAAGCGGGTCATTAACGGCGTGAGGGCTGCCAGATTGCATGTGATGTTTATCCTTTATGCATCTTATCTTGCTTTGATCGACGGTAGCATTTTAAGATGATCTCTCACTAAAATTATCAAGAAGTGTTCTCCCCAGTATGCATCGTTGCCAAAGTTCGTTGCGGCCTGCATACACCACGTGGATGATTCGGTGTGATAAGCTTTACGCTCAATCTACAACGGTGCAAGCTTAATGCATTACGGTATACTCAAAGAACTTGATGAGCCTAGTATATGCGATATGGCCTCAACACGGAGACCAAAAAGGTCGAGCGTGAATCATAGTAGATATGATCAACATAGATGTTCACCATTGAAAACTCCAACCATCTCACGTGATGATCGTTGGTTTAGTTGATTTGATCACGGATCACTCTAGGATGGACAGAGAGATGTCCGTCTAAGTGGGAGTTCTTAACATTATGATTAATTGAATTAAATTTATCATGAACTTAGCAATCTATAGCATTTTGCTGGTTCATGTTTGTTGTAGATAGATGGCTCGTCATGTCGTTCGCTGAATTTAATGTTCCTTGAGAAAGCAAAGTTGAAAGATGATGTAGCAATACACAGGACGGGTCCATAACTTGAGGATTCTCCTCATTGCTGCATAAAAAGAATTATCCCGAAGCACCACGGTGCCAGCTCAATGAGGCAATCGACACACGATAAGAACGTCCCGCGTAGCAAAGCTAATGGACTACTTCTATAGTTCAAAGCAAAACCATGCTTAATGACTTAGAACCGGTCTTCAACGCATCGCTGAAATGCTTAAGGAGCATATGAGATGTTCCAGAGTTGAAGTTAATATCGCAAGCAAATGCCCGGATTGAGATATATGAAGTTCCAATAAGTTCTATAGCTGCAAGATGGAGGAGAATAGTTTCACAAAGCAGTGGCATATAAAAATGTCCGGGTATAATAATCACTTGATTCAACCGTGTTAATCTTCCGGATGATAGCTGTGCCATCGATGTAATTTTCAATCACTGCCACCAAGCTACAAGAGCTGTGATGAATCTGTAATATGCATGGGATGAATAAGATTATTCCTTTTAGCTCTTCTCGCGACGCCGAGGTCATGAGGTAGAAAATGAAGAAGGAGCATCAAGTGTTGGCGGTCAACAAGACCACTAGTTTCAAGAAAAAGGGCAAAGGGAAGAAGGAGGGGAACTTCAAGAAGAACAAAGCAAGTGTCGTCGTCAAGAGAAGAAAACCAAGTCAGACGAAGAAACCCAAGCTCTAGATCTCTTCCCGAAATTGAGTGCTTTACCAGGAAGCGGATCATCGGGTCATCGAAGCCGATGCCCCCAAGCATTATAAGGATAAGGATGGCAAAGTGAATAAAGGTATATGTGATATACATGTTATTGATGTGTACCTCAATTAGAGCTCAGAGTAGCACCTGGTATTTGATATCGTTCGCGTTATTATTTTGCAACTCAATGAGGGACTACCGAATAAGCGAAAGCACCGCCGAAGGACGAGGTGACGATAGCTTGGGAAAACGGTTCAAAGTCGGCGATCGCAATGGCACGCTACCTACATCTACCATCGGATTAGTTTTTAGATCTGAATAATTGTTATTTGTTGTTGCATATGGAAATGCTTTGAACATTATATCTGGATCTTATTTGATGCGAGACGGTTATTATTCATTTAAACTTAGAATAATGGTTGTTCTATTTATATGAGTAATATCTTTTATGGTCATGCACCCTTGAAGAGTGGTCTATTTTATTGAATCTCTATAGTAGTGATACACATATTCAATGTTGAAAGCCAAAAGATGCAGAGTTGATAATGATAGTAACTTATTTGTGGCATCTGCCGCTATCATATCGTAAACGTGATGAAGAAACTCCATACCGATGGACTTTCAATCACTTGATTATGAATCACTTGGTACTTAAGTAACGTGCCTCATGGGCAAGATGACTAAAACAATCGCTCTCCTATCATATGGAGAGAGCAACAGACGATGAAATCATACGCATGTATGTGAATCCGATGAATGTTGAGGCTCGTATGATATCGTTATTTTCTCACTCACAGATGATTTAAGCAAGATAGGGTATTCACTTAATGAAACAAGTTCCAAATGGAAAAGTTCAAAGAATTTGTGAAGTGGAGAATCACGTAACAAGAAAATAAAATTTCCGCGATCTGATCGTGGAGGAGAATATTTGAGTTACGAGTTTGGTTTACATTTGAAACAATGCGAATAGTTTTCAACTCACGCCACCCGAACACCACAACGAAATGGTGTGTCCGAACGTCAGAATCATATTTTACTTGATATGGTGCGATCTATGATGTCTTTACCGATTTACCGCTATCGCTTTGGGGTTATGCTTTAGAGACGGCCGATTCACGCTAAATAGGGCACCATCAAAACTGCTGAGACGACGCCTTATGAATTCTGGTTTGGCAAGAAACCAAAGTTGTCATTTCTAAAGTTTGGGGCTGTGATGCTTATGTGAAGAAACTTCAACCGATAAGCTCGAACCCAAATCGAGAAATGTGTCTTCATAGGATACCCAAAAGAGATCGTTGAGTACACCTTCTATCACAGATCCAAGGCAAGACATTCGTTAAGAATGGATCCTTTCTAGAGAAGGAGTTTCTCGAAAGAAGTGAGTGGGAGGAAAGTAGAACTTGATGAGATAATGTATCTACTCCCTTATTAAAGTAGTTCATCACAAAACCGGTTCCTGTGACAACTACACCAATTAGTGAGGAAGCTAATGATATTGATCATGAAACTTCAGATCAAGTTTTATCGAACCTCGAGGTCTACCGAGTAAGATCCGCACTCAGGTGGTATGGTAATCCTATTCGGAAGTCATGTTACTTGACCATGATGAACCCTACTAACTATGAGGAAGCGATGATGAGCCCAGATTCGCAAAATGGCTAGAGGCCATGAAATCTGAGATGGGATCCATGTATGAAAACAAAGTATGGACTTTGGGTGACTTGTTCATGATCGGCAGCCATTGAGAATAAATGGATCTTTAAGAAGAAGACTGACGCGATGGTAATGTAATCGTTTATAAAGCTCGACTTGTTGCAAAAGGTTTTTGACAAGTTCAAGGGGTTGACTACGATGAGACTTTTCACCCAGAGCGATGCTTAAGTCCTGTCCAATCATGTTAGCTATTGCTGCATTTCATGATTATGAAATTTGGCAAATGGATGTCAAGACTGCATTCTTGAATGGATTTCTAGAAGAAGAGTTGTATATGATGCAGCCGAAGGTTTTGTTGATCCAAAAGGTGCGATAAAGTATGCAAGCTCCATGCTCCATTTATGGACTGCAAGCATCTCGAGTTAGAATAAACGCTTTGATAGTGTGATCAAAGATATGGTTTTATATGACTTTTGGAGAAGCCTGATTTACAAGAAAGTGAGTGAGCTCAGAAGCATTTCTAGTTTTATATGTATGACATATTATTAATTGGAAATGATATAGAATTCTCGGATAGCATAAAGGATACTTGAATAAAAGTTTTTCAATGAAAGACCTCGTGAAGTTGCTATATTGGGCATCAAGATCTATAGAGATAGATCAAGACGCTTAATAGGACTTTCACAAAGCACATACCTTGACAAAATTTTGAAAAGTTCAAATGGATCAAAAGAAAGGATTCTTGCATGTTACAAGGTGTAGTTGAGTCAAACTCAATGCCCACCGCAGTAAGATAGAGAGAAATGAAAAATGTTCCCTATGCTTCAGCCATAGGCTCTATCATGTATGCAATGCTGTGTACCAGACCGACGATGCTTAGCAATAAGCTTGGCAAGAAGGTACCAAAGTAATCAGAGAGGATCATCGACAGCGGTCAAGAACATCCTAAAATACCCGAAAAGGACTAAGGATATGTTTCCAGATATGGAGGTGACAAAGAGCTAGTCGAAATGGTTACGTCGATGTAAGCTTTTGACACCGATCCGACGATTCTAAATCGCAAACCGGATATGTGTTTTATTAAATGGTGGAGCTGTAAGTTGTGCGCTCTAAACAAAGGCCGGGCGGGATCTACATGTGAAGCGGAATACAGTCGCTCAGCGCAAATGAAGGAGTCTGGATGAAGGAGTTCATTTCCGATCTAGGTGTCATACCTAGTGCATCGACCAATGAAGATCTTCTCGTGATAATATCGTGCAATTGCCTTGGCAAAGGAATCCAGATTTCACAAGAGGACCAAGCACATCAAGAGACGCTTCAATTCCATTCGACCAAGTCCAAGGGAGACATAGAGATTTGCAAGATACATACGGATCTAAATGTTGCACTTGCGACTAAGCTCTCTCACGAGCAAAACATGATCAGCACCAAGACTCCATGGGTGTTAGAATCATTACTATGTAATCTAGATTATTGACTCTAGTGCAAGTGGGAGATCAAGGAAATATGCCCTAGAGGCAATAATAAAGTTATTATTTATTTCTCATATGATAAATGTTTATTATTCATGCTAGAATTGTATTAACCGAAACATGATACATGTGTGAATACATAGACAAACATATAGTCACTAGTATGCCTCTACTGACTACCTCATTAATCAAAGATGGTTATGTTTCCTAACCATAGACATGTGTTGTCATTTGATTAATGGGATCACATCATTAGGAGAATGATGTGATTGACATGACCCATTCTCTAGCCTAGCACTTGATCGCTTAGTATACCGCTATTGCTTTCTTCATGACTTATACAAAGTTCCTCGAACTATGAGATTATGCAACTCTACACGGAGGAACACTTTGTGTGCTACCAAACGTCACAACGTAATCGGGTGATTATAAAGGTGCTCACGTGTGTTCCGGTGTACATGTTGGGTTGGCATAATTCGAGATTAGGTTTTGTCATCCGATTGCCTGGAGGTATCTCCGCCCTCTTGTAATACTCATCACCTAAGCCTTGCAAGCATTGTAACTAATGAGTTAGTTATGAGATGATGTATTACGGAACGAGTAAAGAGACTTGCCAGAACGAGATTGAACTAGGTATTGATACCGACGATCAAATCTCTCGCAAGTAACATACCGATGACAAAGGGAACAACGTATGTTGTTATGCGGTTCGACCGATAAAGATCTTCAGAGAATATGTAGGAACCAATATGGGCATCCGTGTCCCGCTTATTGGTTATCAACCGAGAATGGTTCTAGGTCATGTCTACATAGTTCTCAACCGTAGGGTCCGCACGCTTAACGCTTCATGATAGTTTTATTATGAGTTTATAAGTTTTGATGTACCAAGTTTGTTCGAGTCCCTGATGTGATTACATGACGAGGAGTCTCAAATGGTCGAGACATAAAGATTGATATATTGAAGCCTATGTTTGGACATCGGAATGGTTCCGGTGAAATCGGATTTTAACCGAGTACGGAAGACGAACCCCACGGGGTTATTGGGCCTACATGGAAGAGAGAGAGAGGCAAGCAAGCCCTCCTTCCTAGTCCCAATAGGACAGGGAAGGCGGCGCCTTCCTTCCCCTCCTCCTTCTTTTCCCCTTCTCCTACTCCTACTTGAAAGAGGGAGTCTACTCCCGGGAGTAGGACTCCCTTGGCGCCTCCTGGCGGGCCGCCTCCCCCTCTTTTATATACGCAAGGGGGCACCCCATAAACACACAAGTTGATCTACGGATCGCTCCTTAGCCGTGGTGCGCCCCCCTCCACCATATTCCACCCCGGTCATATCGTCATGAGTTTAGGCGAAGCCCCGCCGTAGAACATCATCATCGCCACCACACCGTGGCCGATTTAAACTCATCTCGGAGCTCTCGCTGGATCGGAGGTCAAGATCGCCATCGTGAACGTGCTGAACTCGAGGCCCCATACGCTCGGTGCTTGATCGTCGGATCGTGAAGACGACGACTACATCAACTGGCAGTTAACGCCCGCCACGGCCTATGAGGGTACGTGGACAAACACTCTCCTCTCGCTATGCCATCACCATGATCTTGCGGTGCGAGGGAAATTTTTGAAATTACTACGCTCCCAACAAGAGGGGCACGACCACGACAGCCCAGAGTGCGCTCAACCACACCAGGCCCCAAGTGTGTCGCTTTTTTTCTTTTTCCTTTTTATTATCCATGACTCCATCACCAGAGACCTTATCCAAGCAAGGCATCCGCCAACCCACGATGCAACAGCTGAAGGACAAAGGCTACGCATTTAATACTGTGTGGCTCCATTATGAGCATTACATCTGCTTAACACACCATTCAAGCAGCCTACCCCTCGAGGGGGACATGTCTAATAGTCAAATCCTTTGTTTATTGACTATTTGTATTGTTCTCGCACTCATGGCGAATTCCTTGAATAAACAATGCATCACTTTTTGCTTATAATTGCATTCCTTTCTTTTACATATATGTTGATTTATGACATCTTGCATCCGCATACTTTGGTACGGCATACACTGGGGCTTATGTTCCCCTCGATTATGGTGTGATAAGTCCTAACACTTTCACAAGCGGCACTCAACTTATAGCATTGTATGCATCGCTCAATCATGTCTTGGGTCAATAGTTGGGATGCCCGCCCCATGTTTTGGTACCTTACGCTCCATTCTATCGCTAAGGTAGCACCGAGAACCATCGCGATTGGCCTCGATTGAGCTGGGCGGCGCCACCGAGAAAGCTAAACCGACCGGCTGATAAGGCGAGAGCTGGTCGCTGTTCGAGAGGTCTTTTCAGTCCCTAAAGACTTATGCCGCTTAGAGCGAGGAACCGCTTCGGCTCCGGCCCAGCGTGATAGCGCCCGAACTTGGTCTTCCGAACACTAGGCTTCACCAAATTTAAAATTATAGAATTCTATGGCTAAGTGAGAGTGTTCAAGCATTATAAGTCCGGTTGTTTTGTTCGCTGTGTGTTGAGCGCCCCCAGATGGACCCAAAATGGGAACAAGAGCGCCAAGTTTATCCCAACACCCCAAAGACTGTGGCATGGGGGTCAAGCTGGCGACTTGCCATCTCTCGATTTGATAAACGCCGCACGTATGTAATATTTTAAATTAATAAGCATTGCTTAGCGATATGAACAAAGTTTTCAAATAAGACAGATAACACATTGCAAGTCTACTCAATATTACATCTTTGGGACACTCATCCGCAATCCTGCTGCACCCTTCAGACACTCTATAATACATTTCGGGCAGTGATACCTGCTCCACGGCCAAGGTTCGTCAAGCCAAGATCCATCCGCCCCAAAGGCACCTTTTGCATCGCAAGGCCCGACGGCACCTTCACGCAGCAAGCGCTGATGACTTCCACCAGGACACGATCCACCAGCCGCCGACCATGTCAAGTAGCCTGTGCATGGTTTTCAAACATACCAACTATGAGGCCCTTCATGCTCGCTTGCTACCTTAGGAGCTCGACCACCGCTTCACCGTCGCTATAAGCATGATGTCCGCCTCAAAGATATCGAGACCGTAAGACTTTCTCCGCTGAGATCCTCTCCCCTAGAGAATGCGGCAGATCGACACGCCATGCAGGAGATCGCAACACTCGAGAGCTCCGACCGGGTAAGTAATAATCACATTCACATGCTTGCTTATGAAAAATGCCTTACCCGCCGCTATTTTTCACCGCTCAATCTCCGAGGGCCTTATGGGCCTCGCCTTAGCAGCTTTGGCACTCTCAAGAGCCGAGGCAAGCTCGACTCGAAGTTCGAGTCGCTACCCAAACTCATGCTTTTCCATGAGAGCCGAGCTCCGCAACTCCGCCATTCCCGCCTCGCCTTCTTCGCTTGTTCCGATGTCAAGATTACGCTCACAACAAGCACACGACTCCTTCAGTCGCGCCTGCCGTGGGCTCAAGCAGCTGCCCACGCTATCCTTGTTATTTCTATTGCAACCAAAATCCTTTTCTCAGAAGGTACAAATTTAATACGGTGTTACTCACCTCTTTGTCCTCGAGCTGCTTTGGCAAGGCCGAGCTCGCTCGCCCGCCGAGGTCCGCTTCAAAGCACCGACCAGCTAATGCGGCAGAGGTCACAAGAGCTCGCAACCCCATATTGACATAATTTTTAGAACTCCTCACAGATAGTTTTAGATCCTCATCCGGTTTTTCCAAACACCGAATCGAGCATCGTGGGCTACCGCCTATGCGGTATTACATTGCATATTTTAAAACTTCTTACCCAAAGCCTCTAGAAGGATGTCAGAAGCTTGTCAGCCCGCTTCTTGGCGAAGGAATTTTCTAAATCACCGCACTCATGATAGTGCAGTGTTCTTTCCTGATGGAAGCACCGCTGAGCGCCCGACTGTTGTTCGGCGCCTGTTGACGGAGGCCGAAACACGGTCTTGCCTTTCATTTAAGGCTTGTCGATTCCGAACCATCATGGTTCCGGTAGGAGTCCAAAGAAAGTCCGGAGGCCACTTGCGCACCTCCGAGCCTCCCCGATGGGTCCCTCCAGATCCCACCCTGGGCCATTAGCATCACGGGTGGAGGCGGCCGAACGAACCACATCCGACGGAGCCAAGGACCCGCCGATGAAGCGGGAAGATCATCTCGCCGATCAGGTGTAGTGTGGCATTAGAAGGACACCATGTGGCCAAAAGAGAAATTATAAATCACTCAGAATCCTGGATACTTACGAGCTTGTCGGGGCTTGGCCCTTGAGGGCCACCTCGCCGCCCAAATGCGCATGGAGCTGTCCGGAGGAAGGGTACCCTCTTGACCTTCGCCCCCATTGGGAAGCCTTCCTTCCTCTCCTCCCCGGGAGAGTCCTCTTTCTCCTCCTCGCTCTTCGGGAGGAGTCCTGGAGCCATCTGACGATGAGTCCGACAACATTTCGGGCCGGAACTCCTTCTTCCTTCGTGGCCTTCTTTCTTGGCCTTCTTCGCACCACATAAAGTGTCGATTAGCAGCCCTGCTAAACGGGTATCCGGGTTCGGAGGAGCCGACAGTTAACCTTCTGGACGCCCTTCAGCCCTGTTAAAGGCATTGGGAATTTTAGATCCCACAATAGAGTCAAACTATGAAAGAAATAAATGTCCCATAAAGGATAACATATCTTACCACACCGGCTGGGCGCCTCGTGGCTGAATCCGCGATTCGCTATGGATGCGGGCTCGCTTTGAACAAAGACCTCCTGCACAGACACAGTCGAGAGCTTAAGGGTTCGTGTTGTGCCGATCAAACTCCCACGATTGAAGGCCTATTGTTAAGGGAGAATCATGGACAAGCATGACTCGATCACGCTGACAAGCTTGAGCTTCTTGTTCACCAGGTCCGAGACAGGATCGAGTCCGGCCGCCTTCCGAACTGCCCCATAGCAAGCCCTTTCTTTCTGTGAGGTGAGCTGCATGGGGTACCAGATCTGAACTGGGCCGCTGCCCATTTAGGGTCACGCTGCTCGGTGATATAGAACCACCCGATTTCACCTCTTGATGGTTTCCACGGCGCCTCGAGCTAAAGGACATTGGGCATTTTGCTCACCATGGCGCCCAAGACTCGCTTGACGCTGCTCACTACCTTCGCTTGACATTGAAGGTTTTAGCCACGTCGGGCGGGGCTGGATGAAGAGGAAGGCCTCGCACATGACGATAAACTCCGAGATGTTGAGGATGAAGTTTGGCGCCAGATCGTGGAAATCCATGCCGAGTAGTACATGAGCCCCTGACGAAGGGGATGAAGTGGAAGCCAAATTCATGGAGGAAGTGGGGAAGGAATACGACCCTCTCATGGGGCCCGGGTGGGATGAGCTGCCCCTTGTCCGGCGGCCGGCAAGGCCATGTCGCCGACAGTATCCGGCATAGCTGATGTGCCTCAGAACGGAGGAAGCCATCCACTTGCTCTCCGCCCGACATGGCCGAGAAGGTTGAGACGAGATGTGCGGATGGGCGCCGGAGCTCGAAGCGCAGAGATGGATAGGCAAAGGAGGAAGAAGGCGAGGTGAAAAGGGTGGATCCTATCCCTTATATATGGGCGGACGAAGACTATGCGCCCCACCGCCTCGGTAAACTCGCCTGCTTTAAGTGCCACAATCAATGGCGTGGTTGGGTTACCCACGTCCGTATTGATGGGAATCCGAATAAGGGGAACACGACCGCTCGACAAGACGCATATGAAACCGCCGCTAAACGCTGAGGTGGTATAATAAAATTCAAGTAAAGGCTTGGTAGTATGCGGACATCATGCCACAAAATACGCCGCCAGATTGAACTTGTGTGCATATTATTCTCTACGTGCTATGGAATTTATTTTGCAGAGCCGACACTATCCCGTGTTCGCAATCTTCTATGAATTATTCGAGGAGGAACCCGCCTGCAATGCCGGACAATATGCTGCATCTATCATCATTGAAGCCCGGTTCGGGCTACCGAGGGAGTCCCGACTAGGGGTGACCGATAGCCGACTCATCATCGCCCGACTCCAAGACTATGAAGATACAAGATTGAAGACTCCTGGCCCCTGTCCCATGGGACTTTCCTTGGCGGAAGGCAAGCTTGGTGATACGGATGTGTAGATCTCCTACCATTGTAACCACTCTGTAACCCTAGCCCTCTCCTGGTCTATATAAACCGGAGGGTTTTAGTCCGAGGACTAACAACCATTACAACAATCATACCATAGGCTAGCTTCTAGGTTTAGCCTCCTTGATCTCGTAGATCCACTCTGTACTACCCATATCATCAATATCAATCAAGGTGAGTAGGGTTTTACCTCCATCGAGAGGGCCCAACTCGGGTAAAACAATGTGTCCTTGTCTCCTATTACCATCCGCCTAGACGACAGTTCGGGACCCCTACCCGAGATCCGCCGGTTTTGACACCGACAGCTCCCGATCATTGACCCACTAGCTACATCTTCGCACGCAAGGAAGTGCGCTCGGCAAAAAAATGATTCGCTTCGACTGCCGACCCACCAGCTACATCTTTTTTAGGGAACACCAGCTACATTTCGCAGCAAGGAACTGCTCGATACCGACCCACCGGCTCAAGGTGATGTAGCGCTGTTATTCGGTCGCGAACTTGTACGCATATACTCATCGATGTAGAGGCGCCAGACAAACATAGTAGAGGCGCCGACGTTGTCCTAGTAGAGGCGCCAAGACGTAGCATGTGTAGACGACGCATAACGGCAGGGTGCAAGAAAGAAAATACGCCACGACGCATACATTGTGGTCTCAACGCCTACTGCGGCATACGCATATGGCTGGTTTTGAACAAAGAAATGGGCCATCGCCAGAAATTATGGGGAGCCAACCTGCTGGTTTGGAATTCAATGCGGGTCATGTTCATCGGAGGCTTGGACGGAACAAAGCGAGGAACGAGGTTCAAGTGTGATCGACAACGGAGGAAACGTTTTGGTTCGACCGCCACGCTCAAACGGGTCTCGTTGATCTAGAGGGTCTCAAAGCATCAGGGTCGGATTTAAACGGACCTCCCTGTCAAACGGGGGTCCTCGTGATCGGGAGGGTGTGGCGATCAGCAGGAACAGCATTTAAACGGACCTCCTACGGCCGTAAACGGGGTCCGTTGATCGGGAGGGGTACATCAAGAAAAACGGATGAAACGGACTTGTGTTGGATGCTGACGGTTTAAATGGGGTCCTGTGGATCGAGGGTGTGGGCGCACGTTAAAACGGACCTAAACGGACTTGTGTTGGAGCGCCACGTCAAACGGGGAGGTGTATGCACGCAAAAACAAGACTCCACGGATAATTGTCATCTCACCGTCGACTCCTCCTCCACCTCCATGGCTACCGTCACACCTCCTCCCATTCACAAGCCCTCGGCCATCCAGCCTCCACCGCCACTCCAATTCCCGCCACTGCTCAACCACCTCCACCGTTTCAATGCTCATCCAGCCTCCAAGCACACCAAGGGGTCCTGTTCAACCACTCCCTCCACGGCCACTCCCTCCACCAAGGAAATATGCCCTAGAGGCAATAATAAAGTTATTATTTATTTCTTATTTCATGATAAATGTTTATTATTCATGCTAGAATTGTATTAACCGGAAACATAATACATGTGTGAATACATAGACAAACATAGTGTCACTAGTATGCCTCTACTTGACTAGCTCTGTAATCAAAGATGGTTATGTTTCTAGCCATGGACAAAGAGTTTTCATTTGATTAACGGATCACATCATTAGGAGAATGATGTGATTGACATGACCCATCCTGTTAGCTTAGCACTTGATCGCTTAGTATTCTGCTATTGCTTTCTTTCATGACTTATACATGTTCCCGTAACTATGAGATTATGCAACTCCCATTACCGGAGGAACACTTTGGCTACCAAACGCCACAACGAATCGGGTGATTATAAAGGAGTACTACAGTGTCTCCAAAGGTACATGTTGAGTTGGCGATTTTCGAGATTAGGTTTTGTCATCCGATTGTCGAGAGGTATCTCCGGCCCTTCTTGTAATGCACATCACTACAAGCCTTGCAAGCAATGTAGCAATGAGTTAGTTACGGAATGATGCATTACGTAACGAGTAAAGAGACTTGCCAAGAACGAGATTGAACTAGGTATTGATACCGACGATCAATCTCTCGCAAGTAACATACCGATGACAAAGGGAACAACGATGTTGTTATGCGGTTTGACCGATAAAGATCTTCAGAGAATATGTAGGAGCCAATATGAGCATCCGTGTTCCGCTATTGGTTATTGACCGAGAATAGTTCTAGGTCATGTCTACATTGTTCTCGAACACGAGGGTCCGCACGCTTAAGATTTCGGCGATGCTTATATTATGAGTTTACATGTTTTGATGTACCTCAAGGAGTTCGAGTCCCTGATGAGATCGGACATGACGAGGAGTCTCAAATGGTCGAGACATAAAGATTCATATATTGGATGATGGTTAGGTTGGAAGGGGTCGCTTCCATGAGGCTTAGGTCGGTGCAAAAGGAGTTTATGAGGCCGTGGGGGCAACGCCGAAGACCTCGGGCGCTCGGCCTGGGCCGACGCCGAGGCTCATGGCGCTCAGCCGACGCCAAGGATTGTGGCTTTGGTCCCGAGTCCCGAGGACTCTTGCCTTCGGGCAAACCGACGGAGGAGGCTTTTGCTCCAAGTTTCAATTCCCCTGGCTCAACATATAAATAGAGGGGCAGGGCTAGCACCAAAGACACAACAATTGATCCTTGGATTCTTAGCTGCAGTGCGGCCCCTCCACCATATTCCACCTCGACATTATCAGAAGTAGGCGGCCTCGCGACGGTAGAACATCAAGATCGCCACCACGCCGCCGCAGGCGACGAACTCTCCCTCGACACCTCGCTGGATCGAGTTCGAGGGACATCATCGAGCTGAACGGTGCTAGAACTCGAGGTGCCGAGTTTCGCGCTTGATCTCGAGCGCGGAAGACGATGACTACATCAACTCAAGTATGCTAACGCCCGCTTATTCGGCTCACGAGGGTATGTAGACAACACTCTCGCTGCTATACCATCACCATGATCTTGGCGCGTAGGAATTTTTTGAAATTACTACGCTCCCCAACAAAGGCATCCGAGCCTAGGTTTTATGCGCTGATGTTATATGCACGAGTAGAACACAAGTGAGTTGTGGACGATATAAGTCATACTGCTACCAGATGTCATACTTTGTTCAGCGGTATTTGAGATGAAGCGCCGGACCGACATTACGCAGACGCTTAGACTGGTTTCATCGCTACGCAGCACTGCAGCTTAAAGGTGATCAAGGGTGTCTGCTCTTCACTTTAGTTGAATCGAGTGCGGCTACGCCCGTCCTTGTGAAGGTTAAAACGGAGTCATTTGACAAACTATCGCTGTGGTTTTGATGCGAGGTAAGAACGTTCTTGCTAAAGCCCAGTAGCAGCCACGTAAAATTTGCAACAACAAAGTAGAGGACGCCTAACTTGTTTTTGCAGGCATGTTGTGATGATATGGTCAAGACGTGATGCTATATTTTATTGTATGAGATGATCATGTTTTGTAACCGGTTATTGGCAATCGCGGAGCCATATGGTTGTCGCTTATTGTATGAAATGCAACGCCTCGTAATTGCTTTTACTTTATCACTGCCGTAGCGATAGTCGAGAAGCAATAGATGGCGAACGACAACGATGCTACGATGGAGATCAAGGTGTCACGGGTGACGATGGTGATCATGACGGTGCTTCAAAGATGGAGATCACAAGCACAAGATGATGATGGCCATATCATATCACTTATATTGATTGCATGTGATGTTTATCCTTTATGCATCTTATCTTGCTTTGATTGACTAGAGATTTAAGATGATCTCTCACTAATTATCAAGAAGTGTTCTCCCGAGTATGCACCGCTATAAAGTTCTTCGCAGGCCGAGACACCACGTGATGATCGTGTGATAGGCTCTACGCTCAAATACAACGGTAAAACATTGCACACGCGAATACTCAAAGTTAAACTTGATGAGCCTAGTATATACAGATATGGCCTCGAACACGGAGACCGAAGGTCGAGCGTGAATCATATAGTAGATATGATCAACATAGTGATGTTCACCATTGAAACTACTCCATCTCACGTGATGATCGGACATGGTTTAGTTGATTTGGATCACGTGATCACTTAGATGACTAGAGATGTCATCTAAGTGGGAGTTCTTAAGTAATATGATTAATTGAACTTAAATTTATCATGAACTTAGTCCTAGTAGTATTTTGCAAATTATGTTGTAGATCAATAGCTCGTTGTTGCTTTGATATGTTTATTTTGATATGTTCCTAGAGAAAATTGTGTTGAAAGATGTTAGTAGCAATGATGCGGATTGGATCCGTGATCTGAGGTTTATCCTCATTGCTGCACGTAAGAATTATGTCCCTGATGCACCGCTAGGTGACGTAACCTATCAGCAGAGCAGTATGTAGACGTTATGAACGCTTAGCTAGCTCAATATGATGACTACTTGATAGTTTAGTGCACCATGCTTAACGGCTTAGAATCGACTTCAAAGACGTTGAACATCATGGACCATATGAGATGTTCCAGAGTTGAAGTTAATATTTCAAGCAAATACCCGAGTTGAGAGATATGAAGTCTCCAACAAGTTCTATAGCTAAAAGATGGAGGAGAATCGCCAACTAGTGAGCATGTGCTCGATTGTCCGGTACTTCAATCGCTTGAATCAAGGGAGTTAATCTTCCAGATAAGATAGTGATTGATAGAATTCTAGTCACCATCACTAAGTTACTAGAACTTTGTGATGAACTATAATATGCAAGGGATGACAAAGTTATTCATGAGCTCTTCGTGATGTTGAAATCGCAAAGGTAGAAATCAAGAAAGAGCATCAAGTGTTGATGGTTAACAAGATCACTAGTTTCAAGAGAAAAGGCAAAGGAAAGAAGGGAACTTCAAGAAGAATGGCAAGCAAGTTGTCACTCAAGTGAAGAAACCCAAGTCTGGACCTAAGCCCAAACTAAGTGCTTCTACCGCAAAGAAATGGTCATCGAAGAGGAAATACCCCAAGTTTGGTGATAAGAAGGATGGCAAAGTGAAACAAGTATATTTGATATACATGTTATTGATGTGTACTTTATTAGTGTTTATAGAACCCTCAGATTTGATACTTGTTCGCTAAGTTGATTAGTAACTCAAACGGAGTTGCGTAATAAATGAGACTAGTTAAGGGTGAAGTGATATGTGTTGAAATAGTTCCAAGATTGATATGATCATCATCGCACACCCCTATACTTTCGGATTAGTGTTAAACCTAAATAAATGTTATTTGCGTTTGCGAGCATGAATATGATTTGATCATGTTTATTGCAATACGGTTATTCAAGTTAGAGAATAATTGTTGTTCGCTTTACATGAATAAACCTTTTATGGTCATACACCCAATGAAAATGGTTTGTTGATCTCGATCGTAGTGATACACATATTCATAATATTGAATCCAAAAGATGCAAAGTTAATAATGATAGTGCAACTTATTTGTGGCACTGCTTGGGTCATATCGTAAAGCGATGAAGAAACTCCATAAAGATGGATTTTCGGAATCACTTGGTTATGAATCATTTGATGCTTGCTAACCGCGCTTTTGGGCAAGATGACTAAAACTCCGCTCTTCTAACAATGGAACGAAGCTATCGACGAAATAATACATACCGATGTATGCACCAATGAGTATGAAGGCTCGTGGCAAGTATCGTTATTTTCCGACCTTCACAAGATGATTTGAGCAGATATGGGTATATCTACTTGATGAAACAGTCTGAAATAGTTGAAAGGTTCAAAGAATTTCAGAGTGAAGTGGAAAATCATCATAACAAGAAAATTTCAAGATCTGATCACGGAGACGAATATTTGAGTTACGAGTTTGGTCTTTATCACTTATATTGATTGCATGTGATGTTTATCCTTTATGCATCTTATCTTGCTTTGATTGACGGTAGCATTTTAAGATGATCTCTCACTAATTATCAAGAAGTGTTCTCCCGAGTATGCACCGCTGCGAAAGTTCTTCGTCTTTGAGACACCACGTGATGATCGGGTGTGATAGGCTCTACGTTCAAATACAACGGTGCAAAACAGTTGCACACGCGAATACTCAGTTATACTTGACGAGCCTAGCATATACATATATGGCCTCGGAACACGGAGACCGAAAGGTCGAGCGTGAATCATATAGTAGATATGATCAACATAGCGATGTTCACCATTGAAACTAATCCATCTCACGAGATGATCGGACATGTTTTAGTTGATTTGGATCACGTGATCACTTAGATGACTAGAGAGATGTCTGTCTAAGTGGGAGTTCTTAAGTAATATGATTAATTGAACTTAAATTTATCATGAACTTAGTACCTGATAGTATTTTGCTTGTCTATGTTTGTTTGTAGATAGATGGCTCGTGCTGTTGTTCCGTTGAATTTTAATGTGTTCCTTGAGAAAGCAAAGTTTGAAGATGATGGTAGCAATTACACGGACTGGGTCCGTAACCTGAGGATTATCCTCATTGCTGCACAAAAAAGTTACGTCCTAGAAGCACCGCTGGTGCGAACTTCTTTGCTGATGCAACCGACGACGTTAAGAATGTCAGCGAGCAAAGCTGATGACTACTCTATAGTTCAGTGTGCCATGCTTTACGGCTTAGAACCGGCCTTCAACGACGTTTTGAACGTCATGGAGCATATGAGATGTTCCAGAGTTGAAGTTAATATTTCAAGCAAATGCCCGGATTGAGAGATATGAAGTCTCCAATAAGTTCTATAGCTGCAAGATGGAGGAGAATAGTTCGTCGGTGAACACATACTCAAAATGTCTGGGTATAATAATCACTTGATTCAACTGGGAGTTAATCTTCCGATGATAGTGTCATTGATGAATTCTCCAATCATCGCCACCAAGCTACAAGAGCTTCGTGATGAACTATAATATGCAAGGGATGAACAAGACTATTCCGAGCTCTTCGCAATGCTAAAAGCTGGAGGTAGAAATCAAGAAGGAGCATCAAGTGTTGATGGTCAACAAGACCACTAGTTTCAAGAAGAAGGGCAAAGGGAAGAAGAAGGGAACTTCAAAAGAATGGCAAGCAAGTTGTTTGCTCAAGAGAAGAAACCCAAGTCTAGACCTAAGCCTCGAAATCGAGTGCTTCACCGCAAGCGATCGACACCGAAGCGGAACGCCCCATGTATTTGGCGGATAAGAAGGATGGCAAAGTGAACAAAGGTATATGTGATATACATGTTATTGATGTGTACCTTACTAATGCTCGCAGAGCACCGGTATTTGATATCGGTTCTGCTTGCTAATATTTGCAACTCAAAGCAGGACTACGGATTGCGAAGATTAGCTAAGGACGAGGTGACGATGCGCGTGGGATATAGTTCCAAAGTCGATGTGATCGCGGTCGGCACGCTACCTCTACATCTACCATCGGGATTACTATTAGACCTAAATAATTGTTATTTGGTGCCGCTGAGCATGAACATTATATCTGGATCTTGTTTGATGCGAGACGGTTATTCATTTAAATCGAGAATAATGGTTGTTCTATTTATATGAGTAATATCTTTTATGGTCATGCACCCTTGAAGAGTGGTCTATTTTATTGAATCTCGATAGTAGTGATACACATATTCATAGTGTTGAAACCAAAAGATGTAGAGTTGATAATGATAGTGCAACTTATTTGTGGCACTGCCGTTTGGGTCATATCGGTGTAAAGCGCATGAAGAAACTCCATACCGATGGGCTTTTGGAATCACTTGATTATGAATCACTTGGTACTTATGAACCGTGCCTTATGGGCAAGATGACTAAAACGCCGTTCTCCGTACTATGGAGAGAGCAACAGATTTGTTGGAAATCATACATACGATGTATGTGGTCCAATGAATGTTGAAGCTCGTGGCGGATATCGTTATTTTCTCACCTTCACAGATGATTTGAGTAGATATGGGTATATCTACTTAATGAAACACAAGTCTGAAACATTTGAAAAGTTCAAAGAATTTCAGAGTGAAGTGGAAAATCATCGTAACAAGAAAATAAAATTTCTACGATCAGATCGTGGAGGAGAATATTTGAGTTACGAGTTTGGTCTACACTTGAAACAATGCGGATAGTCTCGCAACTCACGCCACCCGAACACCACAACGAAATGGTGTGTCCGAACGTCAGAATCGTATTTTACTTGATATGGTGCGATCTATGATGTCTCTTACCGATTTACCGCTATCATTTTGGGGTTATGCTTTAGAGACGGCCGCATTCACGCTAAATAGGGCACCATCAAAACCGCTGAGACGACGCCTTATGAACTGTGGTTTGGCAAGAAACCAAAGTTGTCGTTTCTTAAAGTTTGGGGCTGCGATGCTTATGTGAAGAAACTTCAACCAAATAAGCTCGAACCCAAATCGAGAAATGTGTCTTCATAGGATACCCAAAGGAGACTATTGGGTACACCTTCTATCACAGATCCGAGGGCAAGATTTTCGTTGCTAATTCGGATCCTTTCTAGAGAAGGAGTTTCTCTCGAAAGAAGTGAGTGGGAGGAAAGTAGAACTTGATGAGATAACATATCTACTCCCTTATTGGAAAGTAGTTCATCACAAGAACCGGTTCCTGTGACAACTACACCAATTAGTGAGGAAGCTAATGATATTGATCATGAAACTTCAGATCAAGTTTCTATCGAACCTCGAGGTCTACCAGAGTAAAATCCGCACTGAGTGGTACGGTAATCCTATTCGGAAGTCATGTTACTTGACCATGATGAACCTACAAACTATGAGGAAGCAATGATGAGCCCAGATTCGCAAAATGGCTAGAGGCCATGAAATCTGAGATGGGATCCATGTATGAAAACAAAGTATGGACTTTGGTTGACTTGCCCGATGATCGCAAGCTATTGAGAATAAATGGATCTTTAAGAAGAAGACTGATGATGATGGTAATGTAATCGTTTATAAAGCTCGACTTGTTGCGAAAGGTTTTCGACAAGTTCAAGGGTTGACTACGATGAGACTTTCTCACCAGTGGCGATGCTTAAGTCTGTCTCGAATCATGTTAGCTATTGCTGCATTTCATGATTATGAAATTTGGCAAATGGATGTCAAGACTGCATTCTTGAATGGATTTCTAGAAGAAGAGTTGTATATGATGCAGCCGAAGGTTTTGTTGATCCAAAAGGTGCTAATAAAGTGTGCAAGCTCCAGCGTTCCATTTATGGACCGGTGCAAGCATCTCGAGTTGGAATAAACGCTTTGATAGTGTGATCAAAGATATGGTTTTATATGCACTTTTGGAGAAGCCTCATTTACAAGAAAGTGAGTGGGAGCTCAGAGCATTTCTAGTTTTATATGTAGATGACATATTATTAATTGGAAATGATATAGAATTTTGGATAGCATAAAGGATACTTGAATAAAAGTTTTTCAATGAAAGACCTCGTGGAGCTGCTTATATATTGGGCATCAAGATCTATAGAGATAGATCAAGACGCTTAATAGGACTTTCACAAAGCACATACCTTGACAAAATTTTGAAAAGTTCAAAATGGATCGTGCAAAGAAAGGATTCTTGCATGTGCTACAAGTGTGAAGTTGAGTCAAGCTCAATGCCCACCACAAAGCAGAAGATAGAGAGAAAATGAAAGATGTTCCTATGCTTAAGCCATAGGCTCTATCATGTATGCAATGTTGTGTACTAGACCGACGATGCTTAGCAATAAGCTTGGCAGAAGGTACCAAAGTAATCCAGAGTGGATCATCGACATGTGTCAAGAACATCCCAAATACCGAAAAGGACTAAGGATATGTTTCTCAGATATGGAGGTGACAAAGAGCTAGTCGTAAATGGTTACGCCGATGCAAGCTTTGACACTGATCCGGACGATTCTAAATCGCAAACCGGATACGTGTTTATATTAAACGGTGGAGCTGTAAGTTGGTGCGCTTCGAACAAACCGTCGTGGCGGATCTACATGTGAAGCGAGTACATAGCGCTTCAAGCAAATAATGAAGGAGTCTCGATGAAGGAGTTCATTTCCGATCTAGGTGTCATACCTAGTGCATCGGGACCAATGAAGATCTTCTGTGACAATATCGTGCAATTGCCTTGGCAAAGGAATCCAGATTTCACAAGAGGACCAAGCACATCAAGAGACGCTCAATTCCATTCGGGACCAAGTCCAAATGGGAGACATAGAGATTTGCAAGATACATACGGATCTGAATGTTGCGCACCCATTGACTAAGCCTCTCTCACGAGCAAAACATGATCAAGACCAAGACTCCACGGGTGTTAGAATCATTACTATGTAATCTAGATTATTGACTCTAGTGCAAGTGGGAGACAGAAGGAAATATGCCCTAGAGGCAATAATAAAGTTATTATTTATTTCCTCATATCATGATAAATGTTTATTATTCATGCTAGAATTGTATTAACCGGAAACATGATACATGTGTGAATACATAGACAAACATATAGTCACTAGTATGCCTCTACTTGACTAGCTCATTAATCAAAGATGGTTATGTTTCCTAACCATAGACATGTGTTGTCATTTGATTAATGGGATCACATCATTAGGAGAATGATGTGATTGACATGACCCATCCGTTAGCTTAGCACTTGATCGCTTAGTATTCTGCTATTGCTTTCTTCATGACTTATACATGTTCCTCAGTAACTATGAGAATTATGCAACTCCATTTACCGGAGGAACACTTTGGTACTACCAAACGTCACAACGTGGCGGGTGATTATAAAGGAGTACTACTGTGTCTCCAAAGGTACATGTTGAGTTGGCGATTTCGAGATTAGGTTTTGTCACTCCGATTGTCGGAGAGGTATCTCTGGGCCCTCTCGGTAATACTCATCACTTAAGCCTTGCAAGCATTATAACTAATGAGTTAGTTATGAGATGACGACATGAATCGAGTAAAGAGACTTGCCAGTAACGAGATTGAACTAGGTATTGGATACCGACGATCAAATCTCGGCAAGTAACATACCGATGACAAAGGAACAACGATGTTGTTATGCGGTTTGACCGATAAAGATCTTCGAGAATATGTAGGAACCAATATGGGCATCCAGGTCCCGCTATTGGTTATTGACCGAGAATGGTTTTAGGTCATGTCTACATAGTTCTCGAACCCGTAGGGTCCGCACGCTTAACGTTTCGATGACAGTTTTATTATGAGTTTATAAGTTTTGTTGTACTGAAGTTTTTTCGGAGTCCCGGATGTGATCACGAACATGACGAGGAGTCTCAGAATGGTCGAGACATAAAGATTGATATATTGGAAGCCTATGTTTGGACATCGGAATGGTTCCGGGTGAAATCCGCATTTACCGAGTACCGGAGGTTATTGAACCCCCGGGGTTAATGGGCCTACATGGGCCACGAGGGAGAAGAGGAAGGAGCTGGAGGGGCAGCCTCTCCCCTCCTAGTCCGAATAGGACAAGGGAGGGGGCGACGCCTTTCCTTCCCTCTTCCTCCTCTTTCCCCGCTCTCCTACTCCTACTTGAAAGAGGGAGTCCTACTCCCGGTGGAGTAGGACTCCCCTTGGCGCGCCTCTAGGCCGGCCGCCTCCTCCCCGTGGCTCCTTTATATACGGGGCGGGGGCACCCCAAAGACACAAGTTGATCTACGGATCGCCCTTAGCCGCAGGCGCCCCTTCCACCATATTCCACCTCGGTCATATCGTCGCGAGTTTAGGCGAAGCCTCGCGCCGGTAGAACATCATCATCGCCACCACGCCGTCAGGCCGACGAACTCATCTCCGGAGCCTTTGCTGGATCGGAGGGCGGAGATCGCCATCGAGCTGAACGTGTCTTGAACTCGAGGCCCCGTACATTCGATGCTTGGATCGGTCGGATCGTGAAGACGACGACTACATCAACCGTGTTGTGCTAACGCTCCGCTACGGCTCACGAGGGTACGTGGACTAACACTCTCCCCTCTCGTTGCTATATCATCACCATGATCTTGCGTGTGCGTAGGATTTTTTTTGAAATTACTACGTTCCCCAACAACCATTCCGCAGCCTACCCCTGGAGGGAGACACTTCTAATAGTCCAGCCCTTGCTTACCGCACTATTTGTATCGTTCTGCACTCATGGCAGAATCTCTTGAATAAACAATGCATCACTTTTTGTTTATAATTGCATTTCCTTTTTACATATATGTTTATTCTTGACATCTTGCACCCGCACAATTTTGGTACGTCCAATACACCCGGGGCTTATGTCTCCGTGATTATAGTGTGATAAGTCCAACACTTTCACAAGTGCGCACCCGAACTTATAACATTATATGCATCGGCTCGAATCATGTCTTGGGTCAATAGTTGGGTTTGCCCGGCCCCATGTTTTGGTACCTTACGCCCGCTCGGCTGGCTAAGGTAGCACTGGAGAACCACGCGATTGCGCCCGGTTGAGCCGGGCGAGCGCCTGGAGAAAGCTAAACCCGACTGTCATGATAAGGCGAGAGATCTGGTCGCTGTTCGAGAGGTCTTTTCGAGTCCCTAAAGACTTATGCCGCTTGAGCGAGGAACCGGTCAGTCCGCCCAGCGTGATAGCGCCCACACTCGGTCTTCTCGAATACTAGGGGCTTCACGAAATTTAAAAATATAGAATTCTATGGCTAAGGAGAGTGTTCAAGCATTATAAGTCCGGTTGCCTTGTTCGTTGTGTTGAGCGCCCCCTAGATGGACCAAAAATGGGAACAAGAGTGCTCAAGTTTATCCCGAACACCCCAAAGACTTGTGGCATGGGGGCTGAAGTTTGACGACTTGCCATCTCTCGATTTTATAAACGGCCGCATGTAAGGTAATATTTTAAATCAATAAGCGTTGCTTAGCGATATGAACAAAGTTTTCAGCGCATGTGATAACACATTGCGAAGTTTACTCAATAATTACATCTCGGGGCACTCATCCGCAATCTTATGGGCACCCTTCAGACAGTCTTATAGTACATCTCGGCGATGATACTCCTTTTGCTCGCCGGGCGGCACGCCGCTGATAAGCCTCCGCATCCAGCTGCCCCAGCACCTTTGCGGGCAAGGGCCCGACAGCACCTTCAATGCAAAGCGGAGCGCTTGATGACCTCCACCAGGGCACGATCCACCAGCCGCCGACGAGGCCGAAGTAGCTCCTGTGCATGGCCTCTCCAGCCACACCGGACTATGAGGCCCTTCATGGCTTGCTCGGCTACCTTGTGGAGCTCGACCACCGCTTCACCGGTCGCTAGGGGCACCGGATGTCCGCCTCGAGTATCGAGACCGAAGACCTTCTCCGTTGAGCTCCCTCCTCGCCACGGTAGAATGCGCGGCATCGATACACCGCGAGGTAGATCTGCAAACGCCTCGAGAGCTCCGACCGGGTAAGTAATGTGTAATTTACATTAACATGCTTGCTTTGCATGAAAAATGCCTTACCCGCCGCTATTTTCTTCACATCCTGAACCTCCTGGAGGGCCTTACGGGCCTGGGCCTTAGCGGCTTTGGCACTTTCAAGAGCCGAGGCAAGCTTGTCCTGTCGAGTCTTCGGGTCGCGCTCCAAACTCTCATGCTTTTCCATGAGAGCCTCGGAGCTCTTGCTGCACCTCCGCCACTCAAGACCTCTCGCTTCTTCTCGCCCCGCTGCTCAAGCAGCATTGAGTTCGGCCACGAACACGGCCTCCTTCAGGGTCGCCACTGCTCGTTAAGGCCCCTGCAGTACCTACATTACTCTTGTTATTTCTATTGCAACCAAAATCCTTTTCTCAGAAGGTACAAATTTTAAAGTGGTGTTACTCACCTTCTTTGTCCTCGAGCTGCTTGGCACGGCCGAGCTCTTGCTCGGACCGCCGAGGTCCTGCTTCAAGCACCGACCTCCGCAATGGGTGGAGGCAGAGGTCGGCGCAGCCTGCAAACCCATATTGACATAATTTTTAGCACTCCTGCGATATTTTTTTAGATCCTCATCCGTTTTTTCTTTCCAACACCGAACCGAGCATCGGGGCTACCGTCTATGCGGTATTACATTACATATTTTAAACTTCTTACCTCAAAGCTCGTTAGAAGGCTATCAGAGGCCAGTCGGCCCGCTCTTGGCGAGTGAACCTTCCGAATCACCGCACTCATGATAGTGTGGTGTTCTTTCTCGATGGAAGCGCCGTTAAGCGCCCAACAAGTTGTCCGCGCCTCGGTTGGACGGAGGCTGCCGGCGTCACGGTCTTGCCCTTCTTACGGCGCCGCCATTGACTCCGGAACCATCATGGGTTCCGCATAGAGTCCGGCGCAAAGTCCGGAGGTTGCCTTGCGGCACCTCCGAGCCTCCTCCCGATGGGTCCCTCCTCGGGATCCCACCTCGACGCCGCCGGCCACACGAGGGTGGAGGCGGTCGGAATGGAATCCACGTCCGACGGAGGCAAGGACCCGCCGATGAAGCGGAAGATCATCATCACCGGACTACAGGCAAGCAGCGGTATTAGAAGGACACTATGTGACACAAAAGATAAATTATGAATCATTCAGAATCCGGATACTTACGATCTTGCGGAGGCCCGCCCTTGAGGGCCATCTTCGCCGCCAACATTGGCGTTGGCGGCTGTCCAGGAAGAGTCCTTCCCTCTTGGACCTTCGCCTCCCCGCTGGGAAGCCTTCCTTTCCTCTCTCCCCGGAGAGAGTCCTCCTTCTCCTCGCTTCGGGAGGAGTCCGCCTCAAGCCATCGAACGATGAGTCCGATATCACCTAGCGCCGGGAACTTCTTCGAGTTCCTGTGGCCTTCTTCTCCGGCACCACATAAAGTGCCGGGACTAGCAGCCCGCTAAACCAAGCGTCCATTGGGTCTTCGGAAGGGAGCCGGATAGTCTACTGTCCGGACGTCCTCTGCCAGTCCTGTCAAGGGCATTGGGAGTTGTAGATCCCACATAGAGTTAGAACTATGAAAGAAAATAAGTGTCCCATAGAGGATAATAAAGCTTACCTCGCCGGCAGGGCGCTTTTGGTGCTGAATCCGCGTCTTCGTCATGGATGCGGGCTTTCTCCGCTTGAACAGCACCCTCCGTGCAGCTTCAGACGTCAGGTCAAGAGCCCGCCAGGTCCGTCTTGGTCGGATCAAACTCCCACAAATTGAAGGCCCGCTGTTGGCGGGGAGAATCTGGCGACGAGCATGACTGGATCACATTGACAAGCCTAAGCTTCTTGTTCACCAAGGTCCGAGACAGGATCGAGTCCCGCCTCCTCCGAACTGCCCCATAGCAAGCCCTTCTCTTTCTGTGAGGTGAGCTGCATAGGGATACCAGATCTGAACTCTGGGGCCGCTGCCCATTTAGGGTCACGCAGCCGGTGATGTAGAACCACCCGATTGCCATCCCTTGATGGACTCCATGAAGGCCCCTCGAGCCAAGTGACGTTGGGCATTTTGCCCACCATGGCGCCTCAAGACTCCGCTTGAGCGCCTTCACCACCTTCGCTTGACATTGAAGGTCTTGAGCCACAAGTCAAGTGAGGCCGGATGCAGAGGAAGGCCTCGCACCACGACGATAAATGCCGAGATGTTGAGGATGAAGTTCGGCGCCAGATCGTGGAAATCCAGCCGTAGTAGTACATGAGCCCCGGACGAAGGGATGAAGTGGGAAGCCCAGTCCGCGGAGGAAGTGGGGAAGGAATACAACCCTCTCATGGGGCCTGGGGGTGGGGATGAGCTGCCCCTCGTCGGGCAGCCGGTGCGCGATGTCGCCGGAAAGGTATCTTGCGCCGCGCAGCTTTTCGATGTGCTCCTCCGTAACGGAGGAGGCGAACCACTTGCCTCCCGCTCCGGACATGGCTGGAGAAGGTTGAGGCGGGATGTGCGAACTTGGGCGCTGGAGCTCGAGTGCGCGGAGATGGATAAGCGAAGGAGGAAGAAGGCGTAGGTGAAAGGTGGATCCTTATCCCCTTATATATAGGCGACGAAGACTATGCGCCCCACCGCCCGGTAAAACTCGCTTATCTCCCAAGCGCCACCATCAATGGCGCGGTTGGGTTACCCACATCTGTATTGATGGGAATCCCTGAATAAGGGGAGCACGATCTCTGCTTCGACAAGACGTGCCAAGGAAACCGCTTCACTAAACGCGCTGAGGTGGTATAATAAAAAACGATTCAAGTAAAGGCTTGGTGGTGGTGTGACGTCATGCCCGAAAATACATCAATAGATTGAACTTGTATACATATTATTCTCTCTACGGTGGAATGTGGAAATTATTTTGCGGAGCCGGACACTATCCTGGTGTTCACAATCTTCTATTAATTATTCGGAGGAGGAACCCGCCTTGCAATGCCGAACAATATGCGCCGGACTCATCGTCATTGAAGCCCGGTTCGTGGCTACCGAGGAGTCCTGGACTAGGGGTGTCCGGACACGGACTATCATCATCACCGGACTCCAAGACTATGAAGATACAAGATTGAAGACTCCGTCCCCTGTCCGGATGGGACTTTCCTTGGCGTGGAAGGCAAGCTTGGCGATACGGATGTGTAGATCTCCTACCATTGTAACCGACTGTAACCCTAGCCCTCTCCTGTCTATATAAACCGGAGGGTTTTAGTCCGTGAGGACAACACAACCATTACAACAATCATACCATAGGCTAGCTTCTAGGTTTAGCCTCCTTGATCTCGTGGTAGATCCACTCTTGTACTACCCATATCATCAATATCAATCAAGCAGAGTAGGGTTTTAAATCCATCGAGAGGGCCCAAACTCGGGTAAAACATCGTGTCCCTTGTCTCCTGTTACCATCCGCCTAGACGCACGCTCGGGACCCCTACCCGAGATCCACCGGTTTTGACACCGACAGCTCCCGATCATTGACCCACTAGCTACATCTTCGCACGCAAGGAAGTGCGCTCGGCAAAAAAATGATTCGCTTCGACTGCCGACCCACCAGCTACATCTTTTTTAGGGAACACCAGCTACATTTCGCAGCAAGGAACTGCTCGATACCGACCCACCGGCTCAAGGTGATGTAGCGCTGTTATTCGGTCGCGAACTTGTACGCATATACTCATCGATGTAGAGGCGCCAGACAAACATAGTAGAGGCGCCGACGTTGTCCTAGTAGAGGCGCCAAGACGTAGCATGTGTAGACGACGCATAACGGCAGGGTGCAAGAAAGAAAATACGCCACGACGCATACATTGTGGTCTCAACGCCTACTGCGGCATACGCATATGGCTGGTTTTGAACAAAGAAATGGGCCATCGCCAGAAATTATGGGGAGCCAACCTGCTGGTTTGGAATTCAATGCGGGTCATGTTCATCGGAGGCTTGGACGGAACAAAGCGAGGAACGAGGTTCAAGTGTGATCGACAACGGAGGAAACGTTTTGGTTCGACCGCCACGCTCAAACGGGTCTCGTTGATCTAGAGGGTCTCAAAGCATCAGGGTCGGATTTAAACGGACCTCCCTGTCAAACGGGGGTCCTCGTGATCGGGAGGGTGTGGCGATCAGCAGGAACAGCATTTAAACGGACCTCCTACGGCCGTAAACGGGGTCCGTTGATCGGGAGGGGTACATCAAGAAAAACGGATGAAACGGACTTGTGTTGGATGCTGACGGTTTAAATGGGGTCCTGTGGATCGAGGGTGTGGGCGCACGTTAAAACGGACCTAAACGGACTTGTGTTGGAGCGCCACGTCAAACGGGGAGGTGTATGCACGCAAAAACAAGACTCCACGGATAATTGTCATCTCACCGTCGACTCCTCCTCCACCTCCATGGCTACCGTCACACCTCCTCCCATTCACAAGCCCTCGGCCATCCAGCCTCCACCGCCACTCCAATTCCCGCCACTGCTCAACCACCTCCACCGTTTCAATGCTCATCCAGCCTCCAAGCACACCAAGGGGTCCTGTTCAACCACTCCCTCCACGGCCACTCCCTCCACCAAGGAAATATGCCCTAGAGGCAATAATAAAGTTATTATTTATTTCTTATTTCATGATAAATGTTTATTATTCATGCTAGAATTGTATTAACCGGAAACATAATACATGTGTGAATACATAGACAAACATAGTGTCACTAGTATGCCTCTACTTGACTAGCTCTGTAATCAAAGATGGTTATGTTTCTAGCCATGGACAAAGAGTTTTCATTTGATTAACGGATCACATCATTAGGAGAATGATGTGATTGACATGACCCATCCTGTTAGCTTAGCACTTGATCGCTTAGTATTCTGCTATTGCTTTCTTTCATGACTTATACATGTTCCCGTAACTATGAGATTATGCAACTCCCATTACCGGAGGAACACTTTGGCTACCAAACGCCACAACGAATCGGGTGATTATAAAGGAGTACTACAGTGTCTCCAAAGGTACATGTTGAGTTGGCGATTTTCGAGATTAGGTTTTGTCATCCGATTGTCGAGAGGTATCTCCGGCCCTTCTTGTAATGCACATCACTACAAGCCTTGCAAGCAATGTAGCAATGAGTTAGTTACGGAATGATGCATTACGTAACGAGTAAAGAGACTTGCCAAGAACGAGATTGAACTAGGTATTGATACCGACGATCAATCTCTCGCAAGTAACATACCGATGACAAAGGGAACAACGATGTTGTTATGCGGTTTGACCGATAAAGATCTTCAGAGAATATGTAGGAGCCAATATGAGCATCCGTGTTCCGCTATTGGTTATTGACCGAGAATAGTTCTAGGTCATGTCTACATTGTTCTCGAACACGAGGGTCCGCACGCTTAAGATTTCGGCGATGCTTATATTATGAGTTTACATGTTTTGATGTACCTCAAGGAGTTCGAGTCCCTGATGAGATCGGACATGACGAGGAGTCTCAAATGGTCGAGACATAAAGATTCATATATTGGATGATGGTTAGGTTGGAAGGGGTCGCTTCCATGAGGCTTAGGTCGGTGCAAAAGGAGTTTATGAGGCCGTGGGGGCAACGCCGAAGACCTCGGGCGCTCGGCCTGGGCCGACGCCGAGGCTCATGGCGCTCAGCCGACGCCAAGGATTGTGGCTTTGGTCCCGAGTCCCGAGGACTCTTGCCTTCGGGCAAACCGACGGAGGAGGCTTTTGCTCCAAGTTTCAATTCCCCTGGCTCAACATATAAATAGAGGGGCAGGGCTAGCACCAAAGACACAACAATTGATCCTTGGATTCTTAGCTGCAGTGCGGCCCCTCCACCATATTCCACCTCGACATTATCAGAAGTAGGCGGCCTCGCGACGGTAGAACATCAAGATCGCCACCACGCCGCCGCAGGCGACGAACTCTCCCTCGACACCTCGCTGGATCGAGTTCGAGGGACATCATCGAGCTGAACGGTGCTAGAACTCGAGGTGCCGAGTTTCGCGCTTGATCTCGAGCGCGGAAGACGATGACTACATCAACTCAAGTATGCTAACGCCCGCTTATTCGGCTCACGAGGGTATGTAGACAACACTCTCGCTGCTATACCATCACCATGATCTTGGCGCGTAGGAATTTTTTGAAATTACTACGCTCCCCAACAAAGGCATCCGAGCCTAGGTTTTATGCGCTGATGTTATATGCACGAGTAGAACACAAGTGAGTTGTGGACGATATAAGTCATACTGCTACCAGATGTCATACTTTGTTCAGCGGTATTTGAGATGAAGCGCCGGACCGACATTACGCAGACGCTTAGACTGGTTTCATCGCTACGCAGCACTGCAGCTTAAAGGTGATCAAGGGTGTCTGCTCTTCACTTTAGTTGAATCGAGTGCGGCTACGCCCGTCCTTGTGAAGGTTAAAACGGAGTCATTTGACAAACTATCGCTGTGGTTTTGATGCGAGGTAAGAACGTTCTTGCTAAAGCCCAGTAGCAGCCACGTAAAATTTGCAACAACAAAGTAGAGGACGCCTAACTTGTTTTTGCAGGCATGTTGTGATGATATGGTCAAGACGTGATGCTATATTTTATTGTATGAGATGATCATGTTTTGTAACCGGTTATTGGCAATCGCGGAGCCATATGGTTGTCGCTTATTGTATGAAATGCAACGCCTCGTAATTGCTTTTACTTTATCACTGCCGTAGCGATAGTCGAGAAGCAATAGATGGCGAACGACAACGATGCTACGATGGAGATCAAGGTGTCACGGGTGACGATGGTGATCATGACGGTGCTTCAAAGATGGAGATCACAAGCACAAGATGATGATGGCCATATCATATCACTTATATTGATTGCATGTGATGTTTATCCTTTATGCATCTTATCTTGCTTTGATTGACTAGAGATTTAAGATGATCTCTCACTAATTATCAAGAAGTGTTCTCCCGAGTATGCACCGCTATAAAGTTCTTCGCAGGCCGAGACACCACGTGATGATCGTGTGATAGGCTCTACGCTCAAATACAACGGTAAAACATTGCACACGCGAATACTCAAAGTTAAACTTGATGAGCCTAGTATATACAGATATGGCCTCGAACACGGAGACCGAAGGTCGAGCGTGAATCATATAGTAGATATGATCAACATAGTGATGTTCACCATTGAAACTACTCCATCTCACGTGATGATCGGACATGGTTTAGTTGATTTGGATCACGTGATCACTTAGATGACTAGAGATGTCATCTAAGTGGGAGTTCTTAAGTAATATGATTAATTGAACTTAAATTTATCATGAACTTAGTCCTAGTAGTATTTTGCAAATTATGTTGTAGATCAATAGCTCGTTGTTGCTTTGATATGTTTATTTTGATATGTTCCTAGAGAAAATTGTGTTGAAAGATGTTAGTAGCAATGATGCGGATTGGATCCGTGATCTGAGGTTTATCCTCATTGCTGCACGTAAGAATTATGTCCCTGATGCACCGCTAGGTGACGTAACCTATCAGCAGAGCAGTATGTAGACGTTATGAACGCTTAGCTAGCTCAATATGATGACTACTTGATAGTTTAGTGCACCATGCTTAACGGCTTAGAATCGACTTCAAAGACGTTGAACATCATGGACCATATGAGATGTTCCAGAGTTGAAGTTAATATTTCAAGCAAATACCCGAGTTGAGAGATATGAAGTCTCCAACAAGTTCTATAGCTAAAAGATGGAGGAGAATCGCCAACTAGTGAGCATGTGCTCGATTGTCCGGTACTTCAATCGCTTGAATCAAGGGAGTTAATCTTCCAGATAAGATAGTGATTGATAGAATTCTAGTCACCATCACTAAGTTACTAGAACTTTGTGATGAACTATAATATGCAAGGGATGACAAAGTTATTCATGAGCTCTTCGTGATGTTGAAATCGCAAAGGTAGAAATCAAGAAAGAGCATCAAGTGTTGATGGTTAACAAGATCACTAGTTTCAAGAGAAAAGGCAAAGGAAAGAAGGGAACTTCAAGAAGAATGGCAAGCAAGTTGTCACTCAAGTGAAGAAACCCAAGTCTGGACCTAAGCCCAAACTAAGTGCTTCTACCGCAAAGAAATGGTCATCGAAGAGGAAATACCCCAAGTTTGGTGATAAGAAGGATGGCAAAGTGAAACAAGTATATTTGATATACATGTTATTGATGTGTACTTTATTAGTGTTTATAGAACCCTCAGATTTGATACTTGTTCGCTAAGTTGATTAGTAACTCAAACGGAGTTGCGTAATAAATGAGACTAGTTAAGGGTGAAGTGATATGTGTTGAAATAGTTCCAAGATTGATATGATCATCATCGCACACCCCTATACTTTCGGATTAGTGTTAAACCTAAATAAATGTTATTTGCGTTTGCGAGCATGAATATGATTTGATCATGTTTATTGCAATACGGTTATTCAAGTTAGAGAATAATTGTTGTTCGCTTTACATGAATAAACCTTTTATGGTCATACACCCAATGAAAATGGTTTGTTGATCTCGATCGTAGTGATACACATATTCATAATATTGAATCCAAAAGATGCAAAGTTAATAATGATAGTGCAACTTATTTGTGGCACTGCTTGGGTCATATCGTAAAGCGATGAAGAAACTCCATAAAGATGGATTTTCGGAATCACTTGGTTATGAATCATTTGATGCTTGCTAACCGCGCTTTTGGGCAAGATGACTAAAACTCCGCTCTTCTAACAATGGAACGAAGCTATCGACGAAATAATACATACCGATGTATGCACCAATGAGTATGAAGGCTCGTGGCAAGTATCGTTATTTTCCGACCTTCACAAGATGATTTGAGCAGATATGGGTATATCTACTTGATGAAACAGTCCGAAATAGTTGAAAGGTTCAAAGAATTTCAGAGTGAAGTGGAAAATCATCATAACAAGAAAATAAAGTTTGCGATCCGATCACGGAGACGTAATATTTGAGTTACGAGTTTGATCTTCAATTAAAACAATGTGGAATAGTTTCACACTCACGCCACCGAACACCACAACATTATGGTGTGTCCGAACGTCAGAATCAGACTTTATTGGATATGGTGCGATCTATGATGTCTCTTACCGATTTACCAATATTGTTTTGGGGTTATGCATTAGAGACAGCTACATTCACGCTAAAAGGGCACCATCTAATTGCTGAGACTGAACCATGGTTTAGCAAGAAACCTAAGTTGTCGCTTAAAGTTTGGGGCTTCGATGCTTATGTGAAAAGTTTCATCCCGATAAGCTCGAACCCAAATCGGAGAAGTGCGCCTTCATAGAATACCCAAAGGAAATTGTTGGGTACACCTTCTATCACAGATCCAAGGCAAGATATTCGTTGTTAAAATGGATCCTTTCTAGAGAAGGAGTTTTCTCAAAGAAGTGAGTGGGAGGAAAGTAGAACTTGATGAGGTAATCGTATCGCTCCCCTTATTGGAAAGTAGTTCATCACGTAAATCAGTTCCTCGTGACAAATACACCAATTAGTGAGGAAGCTAATGATATTGATCATGAAACTTTAGATCAAGTTACTACAGAACCTCGAGGTCTTCCAGAGTAAGATCCGCACTGAGTGGTGTAGTAATCATGTTCGAAGTCATGTTACTAGACCATGATGAACCTACGAACTATGAGGAAGCGATGATGAGCCCAGATTTCGCAAATGGCTCGAGGCCATAAAATCTGAGATATGATCCATGTATGAGAACAAAGTATGGATTTTGATTGACTTGCTCGATGATCGCAAGCCATGTTAAATAAATGGATCTTCAAGAGGAAGACGGACACCGATAGTAGTATTACTATCTACCAAGCTCGACTTGTTGCGAAAGGTTTTCAACAAGTTCAAGGTGTTGAATACGATGAGATTTTCTCACCGATCGATGCTTAAGTCCTGTCTCAATCATGTTAGCAATTACTAGATTTTATGAAATCGCAAATGGATGTCAAAACTGCATTCCTTAATGGATTTATTAAAGAAGAGTTGTATATGATGCAACCGAAAGTTTTTGTCAATCCTAAAGATGCTAACAAATGTGCAAGCTCCAATATCCATCAATGGACGGTGCAAGCATCTTAGAGTTGGAATATACGCTTTGATGAGTTGATCAAAGCATATGGTTTTATACGCACTTTTGAAAAGGCCCAGATTTACAAGAAAGTGAGTGGGAGCACTACAAAGATTTCGATAAGTATATGTGAATGACATATTGTTGATCGTAAATAATGTAGAATTATTCTCGCAAAGCATAAAGAAGTGTTTTAAAGGAGTTCTTAAAAAAGACCTCAAGAAAAGCTACTTAATATTGAGCATCAAGATCTATTGAGATAGATCAAGACGCTTGATAAGATTTTCAATGAGTACATACCTTGGCAAGATTTTGAAATAGTTCAAGATGGAACAACAAAGAAAGAGTTCTTGCCTGGTTGCAAAGGTATAAAATTGAGGAAGACTCAAACCCACCACAAGCAGTAAAATAGAAAGAGAATGAAAGTCATTCCCTATGCATCACATAGGTTCTATAAAGTATGCTATGCTATGGACCTGACCTATTGTATACCTTTGCTCAATTTGGCAAGGAGTACAATAGTGATCTAGGAGTAGATCATCGACATTGGTCAAGAATATCCTTAGTAAGGACTAAGGAGATGTTTCTATTATGGAGATGATAAAAGAGTTTGTTGTAAAGTTACATCAGTAAACTTTACACCGATCCGATGACTCTAAGTCTCAACCTGATACATATTGAAAGTGGGAGCAATTAGCTAGAGTAGTCTGCATAGCATTGTGGACATAAAATATTTGCAAAATACATACGGCTTTGAATGTGATGAATCTGCTGACTAAGCTTCTCTCACGAGCAAAACATGAACACACCTTAGTACTCTTTGGGTGTTAATAACATTACGATGTGAACTAGATTATTAATTCTAGTAAACCCTTTGGATGTTGGTCACATGATGATGTGAACTATGGGTGTTAATCATATACGATATGAATATTGGTGTTAAATCACATGGCGATGTGAACAAGATTATTGACTCTAGTGCAAGTGGGAGATCAAGGAAATATGCCCTAGAGGCAATAATAAAGTTATTATTTATTTCCTTATTTCATGATAAATGTTTATTATTCATGCTAGAATTGTATTAACCGAAACATAATACATGTGTGAATACATAGACAAACATAGTGTCACTAGTATGCCTCTACTTGACTAGCCTGCTTATCGAGATGGTTATGTTTCCTAGCCATGGACAAAAGAGTTGTCATTTGATTAACGGGATCACATCATTAGGAGAATGATGTGATTGACATGACCCATCCCGTTAGCTTAGCACTTGATCGCTTCAAGATTCGCTATTGCTTTCTTCATGACTTATACATGTTCCTCGTAATTATGAGAATTATGCAACTCCCTGCTACGGAGGAACACTTTGGTACTACCAAACGCCACAACGAATCGGGTGATTATAAAGGAGTACTACAAGTGTCTCCAAAGGTACATGTTGAGTTGGCATATTTCGAGATTAGGTTTTGTCACTCCGATTGTCGAGAGGTATCTCTCGGCCCTCTCGGTAATGCACATCACTACAAGCCTTGCAAGCAATGTAGCTAATGAGTTAGTTACGAATGATGCATTACGTAACGAGTAAAGAGACTTGCCAATAACGAGATTGAACTAGGTATTGATACCGACGATCAAATCTCGCAAGTAACATACCGATGACAAAGGGAACAACGATGTTGTTATGCGGTTTGACCGATAAAGATCTTCGAGAATATGTAGGAGCCAATATGAGCATCCGTGTTCCGCTATTGGTTATTGACCGAGAATAGTTCTAAGTCATGTCTACATTGTTCTCAACACGTAGGGTCCGTGACGCTTAAGATTTCGATGATGCTTATATTATGAGTTTACATGTTT
>JAHHZJ010004089.1:0-27217 GCA_021437245.1 Aegilops speltoides | reverse complement strand
TCTCATTGTCTTGCTTTCTTGAAGAAATTCATAAGAAAGTTTCTCATGATCGATAAGAGGGAGTTATGATGACCTTGAAGGTTATCATACTTAGACCAAGTCTCTCAAGATTTTCAATGTGGCTTTAGTGCGATCCATTTCTTCACCCAACATATCATCACTTTTATCTAGCATGTTTTGAACCTTTCAAGAGCCCGTTGTTGTTTCACAGCAATTTTAGCAAGTTTAGAGTAGCTAGGCTTAAGATCCTCATCGATTCATTTTCACTAGAATCGAGGAGTTGTATTTGAGTACCTTAGCTGCTTTTGCCATGAAGCAATAGGTGGGAGCGAGGCATCATTGTTTTCATCGTGCTTGTCGGTGAAGTCGGCTTTCTTGGTTGAAGATGGACTTGCCGACAAAAGCAAGAGTAACGCCGACTCGCCACACCGCACTCAGATTCTTCTACTCTTCTTCTTCATCATTTTCCTCGATTCAGCTTCAGAGTCCATTTCCTTGCCAATGAATGCCCGAGCTTTCTGAGCTGCCTTCTTGTGAGATGAAGACTTTGATGGTTTTGAAGACTAAGATTTTGATGATTTCTTCTTTTTCTTCATTTCATCGTAACTGTAGTCCTTGTATTTCTTCTTCTTCATTTCCTTCTCCCAATCGAGGACAATCTTGAATGTAGTGACCAGGCTTCTTGCATTTGTGACAAAGTCTTCTTGTAGTCACCGGATGAAGAATCACTTCCCTTGAGGGTTTTCCAAAGCTACCACGCCTTGTGAATTTCTCGAATTTCTTCACAAGGAGGGCTAGATCCTGCTCGCCTTCAGATCACCAAGGCTACTACCGTAATCCTCACATTCGTGAGTCGACACAACCTTGGCCTTCAGGCCCGTGGTTTGCCATAGTTTGAGCCATAGAGATATCTCTTTCAAAGAAGTCGAACTCGTGAGTGTTAAGCCTTCGAGGATATCAAGAGGATCAAGTGACTTGTAGTCAAGACGCTTTGTATCATCATCCCAGAGTATCAAATGAGGAATCAAGCGATCTTAGCAGCTTTTCACCACTTTGTGGTCATGATATCGCGGCACCGAGGGCTTGAAGCTCATTTGAGATGTCAAGAGGCGATCAAGGTTTGTTGAAAATTTTCATTGTCGAGTCTTTTGAAGCGATTGAAGAGATTCCAAGAACATCAACTCGAGAGTCACGCTGAGTTGAGACTCCTTCATTTACTTTGGACAGCCTATCCCGTATAAGCTTGGCGCTTCCAAAGCACTCACTCTTCCATACCGCCCTTTGCTCGATGGCCACAGATGATATTCTTCGCTTGAGAGTCGAGTTGTTTGAATCTCTTCACATCAAGAGCGGCCAGCAAGCTTTCAAAGGACACCGGGACACCATTTTCCACAACATACCGTAGATCATTATCATTGCCTCAAGATGCATCCGCATCTTATTCTTCCAAAGAGGGATAGTCCGCTCCATCAAAGGTAGGACACCCACCGAGACCTTGATCATACCGCGGCCCACATAACTAGAACTCCGTGGTTAAACTAAAATCACACGTAACAAGGAGTACCTTGCTCGATACCAATTGAAAGTGCTATATCGACTAGAGGGGGGTGAATAGGCGATTTTATGAAATTTTCACCGAGGAATTTGCCGGTGAGGAAATTCCTTAGCGAAGAACTATTTGTAGCGGAATATGTACTCAGAGGTAAACATAACAGACATACACATATTCAAGATGATGAAATGAGGACTAGAACAGAGTACAGAAGCGAAACACAGGATAACAAGATGAAGACAAATGATCAAGAAATTGAACCGAGGAATTTGTGAAAGTCTTCACCAATGTCTTCTGCACGATATGAACAACATACAACATGTAATGAGGAAATGGATGAGTTGAAGAAATAGAACCAACTTGGTGAAGACAATGATTTGGTAGACTAGTTCCAACTGCTGCCCTCGCTTGTACGTCTGTTGGAGCGGCCGAGTATTTAAACTCGAGGACACACAGCCCCTGACACCCAATCTCTCGAGCCGCAACTCAGACACCTACCTCTCACCAGATTCTCCTTGAACTAAGACCATGCAGTGCTCTGGCCCAATCACTGTGGTAAGTCTTCAGTGACTTCCAAACCTTCACAGATTTGGTCACTCGGCGATCCACAATTCCTCTTGATGTTCTAGACCTTGACGCCTAACCGTCTCGAAGAAGTATACCTTCAAAGGTAATAAGCGCCGGATCCACGCAGATCAATTTCTTCAAGGATGCTCAATCACTTGGGGTTTTGTGGGTTTGGTTTTGGGATTTTCCTCACTTGATGATGTTCGCCAAAGTCCCTGAGGATGGGTTGCTCTCAAATGACAAGTGTCAAGTTCTCTCGAGCAGCCCGACATGATAAGACATAAATGCCCTTCAATGATATGACCGTTAGGTGGATAAGATATTTTGGTCACGCCAAGAGACAAAGAACGGTCGGAATTTTGTCTTTCAAAGTCCTCGTATTATCATGTTCTCATCAGGTAGGCAATTCAAGACCGGCGAATTTTAACTCCTCGCCGAAAGAAGTCATCGCGACTGTAAGAACTGGTCTCTGCCATCAAGAATTTGATCGAATCAGTATGAGATTTCCAATGGCTTCACTCAAGGGATTGGTAGGTGTAGGATTTTGAGTTGAGCATCACATGGAAATTTTTCCTTAGTATTTCTCGAATTTCTTTAACAAAGACGGGTGTTTCCTATGACTCAAGAAAGAGAAAATGAAACTACGAAAACAAAAGTCTTCACGCTCATATTCCTCAATGAATATCAAGTCTTCATGGTCACACCAATTTCTTCACTTTCAAAGTCTTCGTAAAGTCTTCGTATATCAAAGTCTTCAAATAAGAACTTCATTTTTAGGGTCGACTTTCTCTCAGAATATCAAACTCCTCATAGACTTATAGGCTTGTGTACACTCACAAACGATCAGCCATTTAACCTATAAGTCTTCAATACACCAAAATCACTAAGGGCACTAGATGCACTTACAATGAAGGCCTATTTTCCGCTTCAAAGCAGCGGTATACTGGGGTGAAGCGCCACCATCGTGGGCTACTCCCAGCCCTCATCACTTTCTCCAAGAAAGAGTACACCCAATGACGAAAGACATGGAAGCATACCTGGAAGAGGTATGCAAAATGTAAAAACAATTCTTGGGGTTGGTATTACAGCATGTGCCACGAGGCACAAACAAGGAGGCAGACGACAACGCCAAGAGGGCATCCCAAATGTCCTCCGGAGCTGTGTGTTTTGAGGAACGCTCTTCGCCGCCGGCAGCCCCTCGCCAAGGAACCAACGCCACCTTAGGAGGACCTTCCCGAGCCTTCGCGACAGCGCCCAAATTTGCGGTTAACCTCGGGGCCCACCGCCATCGCGCCGAGCCTCGTGGAGGGGTGCCGGACCCAGAGTTCAAGATGTACTTGCTTTGTGGGACCCTGCTGGAGAAGGAGGAAGATGTCGAAAGCAGGTCGCTAGGCCACCGTGATATCGATCCAAGGCCGTGAGCTGTATTGGCAGCCCAACGATGTTTCTTTACGATGCATCTCCGTGATAGCAGGGCTCGAGCTGCTAGTCAAATACATGGCGGGATCCGCAAGATCACTCTTCATCACGCACCATCGGGCAAGCATGCCCGCAGCGGGTTCTATCGCCCACGACACTCAACAACGCCACCGAGATGGTGAAATCATGTGAAGCCCTGCAAATTCCATGCGGCGCGATCCATCACCGCATAAGGCCTCCATACCATCCCACTCACATGGCCATTCGCGTCCTGGGGGCTGGATATCTTGGGACCATTCCCTCGAGGGCTAGGGGCTACCGCCACCTCTACGCTACATCGACAAGTTCACCAAGTGGGTGGAGGTAGAAGCTGTCCGCACCATCCCTGCTGGCTCACCCAAGTTCATCAAGGGTCTCGTGGAGCTAGTTTGGGGTTCCTAATCACATCATCATCGACAATGGCTCACGCTCACCAAAGAACCTTTTCAAAACGCATTTATGCTAACCTTGAACATAGATAAGCTACGCCTCGGTGGCACATCCTGTGAGCAATGGCTAGGCCGAGCGTGCCGCAGCAGAAGTCCTAAGAGGCCTCAAGGCAAGGACCTTCAAGAAGAAGCTCGAGGCTCTGAAGGAAATATGCCCTAGAGGCAATAATAAAGTTATTATTTATTTCTCATATCATGATAAATGTTTATTATTCATGCTAGAATTGTATTAACCGTAAACATGATACATGTGTGAATACATAGACAAACATAATGTCACTAGTATGCCTCTACTTGACTAGCTCATTAATCAAAGATGGTTATGTTTCCTAACCATAGACATGTGTTGTCATTTGATTAACGGGATCACATCATTAGGAGAATGATGTGATTGACATGACCCATTCCGTTAGCCTAGCACTTGATCGCTTAGTATGTTGCTATTGCTTTCTTCATGACTTATACAAAGTTCCTACAACTATGAGATTATGCAACTCCTGCCATCGGAGGAACACTTTGTGTGCTACCAAACGTCACAACGTAATCGGGTGATTATAAAGGAGCTCTACAGTGTCTCCAAAGGTACATGTTGAGTTGGCGATTTC
This sequence comes from Aegilops speltoides, assembly GCA_021437245.1. Lineage (NCBI taxonomy): Eukaryota > Viridiplantae > Streptophyta > Magnoliopsida > Poales > Poaceae > Aegilops > Aegilops speltoides. The sequence continues at coordinate 22,586 of JAHHZJ010004089.1, read as the reverse complement.
GAGATTAGGTTTTGTCACTCCGATTGTCGGAGAGGTATCTCTGGCCCTCTCGGTAATGCACATCACTATAAGCCTTGCAAGCAATGTAGCTAATGAGTTAGTTACGGAATGATGCATTACGTAACGAGTAAAGAGACTTGCCGGTAACGAGATTGAACTAGGTATTGATACCGACGATCGAATCTCGCAAGTAACATACCGATGACAAAGGGAACAACGATGTTGTTATGCGGTTTGACCGATAAAGATCTTCGAGAATATGTAGGAGCCAATATGAGCATCCGTGTTCCGCTATTGGTTATTGACCGAGAATAGTTCTAGGTCATGTCTACATAGTTCTCGAACCCGTAGGGTCCGCACGCTTAACGTTACGATGACAATTTTATTATGAGTTTATAAGTTTTGATGTACCAAGGTTGTTCGAGTCCCTGATGTGATCACGGACATGACGAGGAGTCTCAAATGGTCGAGACATAAAGATTGATATATTAGAAGCCTATATTTGGATATCGGAATGGTTCCGGTGAAATCGATTTTACCGAGTACCGGGGTTACCGAACCCCCGGGATTAATGGGCCTACATGGGCCATGAGGGAGAAGAGGAGGGCCGGCAAGAGGTGGCTGCGCCTCCTCCCTAGTCCGAATAGGACAAGGAAGGGGGCGCGCCCTTTCCTTCTCCCCCTCCCTCCTCCTTCCCCTTCTCCACAAGGCAACTAGGAGGGAGTCCTACTCCCTGGGAGTAGGACTCCTCCAGCGCACTCCCTAGGGGCCGGCCGCACTCCTCCTCCCTCCTTTATATACGGGTAGGGGCACCTCTAGACACACAAGTTGATCTTCATGATCGCTCTTAGCCGCAGCGGTGCCCCTCCACCATATTCCACCTCGGTCATATCGCTGCGGTGCTTAGGCGAAGCCTCGCGGCCGGTAGAACATCATCATCGCCACCACGCCGTCAGGTCGACGGAACTCATCCCCGACACCCTGCTGGATCGGAGTCCGGGATCGCCATCGAGCTGAACGTGTGCTGAACTCGGAGGTGCCGACGCTCGTGCTTGATCGGTCGGATCGTGAAGACGCACGACTACATCAACCGCGTTGTCATAACGCTCGCCACGGTCACGAGGGTACGTGGACAACACTCTCCCTCTCGCTGCTATGCATCACCATGATCTTGCGCGTGCGAGGAAATTTTTGAAATTACTACGCTCCCCAACAAAGGGCATCCGAGCCAGGTTTTATGCGAGATGTTATATGCACGAGTAGAACACAAGTGAGTTGTGGGCGATATAAGTCATACCGCTTACCAAAGATGTCATACTTTGGTTCAGCGGTATTGTTGGATGAAGCGCCCGACCGACATTACGCCAGACGCTTACGCGAGACTGGTTTTACCGCCATGCTTTGCACAAAGGTGACTAGCGGGTGTCTGCTTTCTCCAACTTTAGTTGAACCGAGTGTGGCTACGCCGGTCCTTGCAAGGTTAAAACAGCACTAACTTGACGAACTATCGCTGTGGTTTTGATGCGAGGTAAGAACGGTTCTTGCTCAGCCCGTAGCAGCCACGTAAAATTTGCAACAACAAAGTAGAGGACGCCTAACTTGTTTTTGCAGGCATGTTGTGATGTGATATGGTCAAGACGTGATGCTATATTTTATTGTATGAGATGATCATGTTTTGTAACCGGTTATCGGCAATCGGCAGGAGCCATATGGTTGTCGCTTATTGTATGAAATGCAACGCTCTGTAATTGCTTTACTTTATCACTAAGCGGTAGCGATAGTCGAGAAGCAATAGATGGCGAACGACAACGATGCTACGATGGAGATCAAGGTGTCGCTACGGTGACGATGGTGATCACGACGGTGCTTTTGAGATGGAGATCACAAGCACAAGATGATGATGGCCATATCATATCACTTATATTGATTGCATGTGATGTTTATCCTTTATGCATCTTATCTTGCTTTGATTGACGGTAGCATTTTAAGATGATCTCTCACTAAATTATCAAGAAGTGTTCTCCCGAGTATGCACCGCTATGAAAGTTCTTCGTGCTGAGACACCACGTGATGATCGGTGTGATAGGCTCTACGCTCAAATACAACGGTGCAAAACAGTTGCACACGCGAATACTCAAAGTTAAACTTGACGAGCCTAGCATATACAGATATGGCCTCGAACACGGAGACCGAAAGGTCGAACGTGAATCATATAGTAGATATGATCAACATAGTGATGTTCACCATTGAAACTACTCCATCTCACGTGATGATCGGACATGGTTTAGTTGATTTGGATCACGTGATCACTTAGATGACTAGAGAGATGTCTGCCTAAGTGGGAGTTCTTAAGTAATATGATTAATTGAACTTAAATTTATCATGAACTTAGTACCGATAGTATTTTGCTTGTCTATGTTTGTTGTAGATAGATGGCTCGTGTTGTTGTTCCGTTGAATTTTAATGCGCCTTGAGAAAGCAAAGTTGAAAGATGATGGTAGCAATTACACGGATCGGGTCCAGAATCTCGAGGATTATCCTCATTGTCGCACGTAAGAATTACGCCCCGAAGCACCGCTGGGTGCCAGTGCCTGCCGCCGATGCAATTGACGACGTTAAGAACGTTCGCGAGCAAAGCCGATGACTACTCGATAGTTCAAGGTGCCATGCTTTACGGCTTAGAACCGGTCTTCAACGACGCTTTTGAACGCTATGGAGCATATGAGATGTTCCAGAGTTGAAGTTAATATTTCAAGCAAATGCCCGGATTGAGAGATATGAAGTCTCCAATAAGTTCTATAGCTGTAAGATGGAGGAGAATAGTTCTACAAGGAACACATACTCAAAATGTCCGGGTATAATAATCACTTGATTCAACCGGGAGTTAATCTTCCCGATGATAGTGTCATTGATGTAATTCTTCAATCATCGCCACCAAGCTACAAGAGCTTCGTGATGAACTATAATATGCAAGGGATGGACAAGACTATTCCCGAGCTCTTCGCAATGCTAAAAGCCATGGAGGTAGAAATCAAGAAGGAGCATCAAGTGTTGATGGTCAACAAGACCACCAGCCAAGAAAAGGGCAAAGGGAAGAAGAAGGAACTTCAAGAAGAACAAGAAACAAGTTGTCGCTCAAGAGAAGAAACCCAAGTCTGGACCTAAGCCCGAGATCGAGTGCTTCTACCGCAAGCGATCGACATCGAAGCGGAACTGCCCCAAGTATTTGGCGGATAAGAAGGATGGCAAAGTGAACAAAGGTATATGTGATATACATGTTATTGATGTGTACCTTACTAATGCTCGCAGAGTACTGGTATTTGATATCGGTTCTGCTAATATTTGCAACTCAAACAGGACTACGGATTGCTTAAGATTGGCTAAGGACGAGGTGACGATGCGCTGGGAAATGGTTCCAAAGTCGATGTGATCGCGGTCGGCACGCTACCTCTACATCTACCATCGGGATTAGTTTTAGACCTAAATAATTGTTATTTGGTGCCGCGTTGAGCATGAACATTATATCTGGATCTTGTTTGATGCGAGACGGTTATTCATTTAAATCGAGAATAATGGTTGTTCTATTTATATGAGTAATATCTTTATGGTCATGCACCCTTGAAGAGTGGTCTATTTTATTGAATCTCGATAGTAGTGATACACATATTCATAATGTTGAAGCCAAAAGATGCAGAGTTGATAATGATAGTGCAACTTATTTGTGGCAATCGCCGCTTAGGTCATATCGGTGTAAAGCGCATGAAGAAACTCCATACCGATGGACTTTTGGAATCACTTGATTATGAATCACTTGGTACTTGCAACCGTGCCTCATGGGCAAGATGACTAAAACGCCGCTCTCCTAACTATGGAGCGAGCAACCGATTTGTTGGAAATCATACATACCGATGTATGTGGTCCAATGAATATTGAGGCTCATGCGGGTATCGTTATTTTCTCACCTTCACAGATGATTTGAGCAGATATGGGTATATCTACTTAATGAAACACAAGTCTCAAACATTTGAAAAGTTCAAAGAATTTCAGAGTGAAGTGGAAAATCATCGTAACAAGAAAATAAAATTTCTACGATCTGATCGTGGAGGAGAATATTTGAGTTACGAGTTTGGTTTACATTTGAAACAATGCGAATAGTTTCAAGAACTCACGCCACCCGAACACCACAACGAAATGGTGTGTCCGAACGTCAGAATCGTATTTTACTAGATATGGTGCGATCTATGATGTCTCTTACCGATTTATCGCTATCGCTTTGGGGTTATGCTTTAGAGACGGCCGCATTCACGCTAAATAGGGCACCATCAAAACCGCTGAGACGACGCCTTATGAACTGTGGTTTGGCAAGAAACCAAAGTTGTCGCTTTCTTAAAGTTTGGGGTTGCGATGCTTATGTGAAGAAACTTCAACCGATAAGCTCGAACCCAAATCGAGAAATGTGTCTTCATAGGATACCCAAAAGAGACTATTGGGTACACCTTCTATCACAGATCCGAGGGCAAGATTTTCGTTGTTAATTCGGATCCTTTCTAGAGAAGGAGTTTCTCTCAAAGAAGTGAGTGGAGGAAAGTAGAACTTGATGAGGTAATCAGACTGCTCCCTTATTGAAAGTAGTCCATCACAAGAACCGGTTCCCGTGACAACTACACCAATTAGTGAGGAAGCTAATGATATTGATCATGAAACTTCAGATCAAGTTTCTATCGAACCTCGAGGTCTACCAGAGTAAGATCCGCACTGAGTGGTACGGTAATCCTATTCGAAGTCATGTTACTTGACCATGGCGAACCTACGAACTATGAGGAAGCGATGATGAGCCCAGATTCGCAAAATGGCTAGAAGCCATGAAATCTGAGATGGGATCCATGTATGAGAACAAAGTATGGACTTTGGTTGACTTGTTCGATGATCGGCAAGCCATTGAGAATAAATGGATCTTTAAGAAGAAGACCGACGCCGATGGTAATGTAACTGTTTACAAAGCTCGACTTGTTGCAAAGGTTTTCGACAAGTTCAAGGGGTTGACTACGATGAGACTTTTCACCAGAAGCGATGCTTAAGTCTGTCTCAATCATGTTAGCAATTGCTGCATTTTATGATTATGAAATTTGGCAAATGGATGTCAAAACTGCATTCTTGAATGGATTTCTCGAAGAAGAGTTGTATATGATGCAACCGTAAGGTTTTGTCGATCCAAAAGGTGCTAATAAAGTGTGCAAGCTCCAATGATCCATTTATGGACTGCAAGCATCTCGAGTTGAATAAACGCTTTGATAGTGTGATCAAAGATATGGTTTTATATGCACTTTTGGAGAAGCCAGATTTACAAGAAAGTGAGTGGAGCTCAGAGCATTTCGATATTATATGTAGATGACATATTATTAATTGGAAATGATATAGAATTTCTGGATAGCATAAAGGGATACTTGAATAAAAGTTTTTCAATGAAAGACCTCGTGAAGCTGCTTACATATTGGGCATCAAGATCTATAGAGATAGATCAAGACGCTTAATTGACTTTCACAAAGCACATACCTTGATAAAGTTTTGAAAAGTTCAAATGGATCGTGCAAAGAAAGGGTTCTTGCCAGACATAAGGTGTGAAGTTGAGTCGACTCAATGCCCACCACAGCAGAAGATAGAGAGAAAATGAAAGATGTTCCTATGCTTCAGCCATAGGCTCTATCATGTATGCAATGCTGTGTACCGCACCGACGATGCTTAGCAATAAGCTTGGCAGAAGGTACCAAAGTAATCCAGAGTGGATCATCGACAGCGTCAAGAACATCCCGAAATACCGAAAAGGACTAAGGATATGTTTCTCGATTATGGAGGTGACAAAGAGCTAGTCGAAATGGTTACGCCGATGTAAGCTTTGACACCGATCCGACGATTCTAAATCGCAAACCGGATACGTGTTTTTATTAAACGGTGGAGCTGTAAGTTGGTGCAGTTCTAAACAAAGCATCGTGGCGGGATCTACATGCGAAGCGGAGTACATAGCTGCTTCGAAGCAAAGAAAATGAAGGAGTCTGGATGAAGGAGTTCATTTCCGATCTAGGTGTCATACCTAGTGCATCGACCAATGAAGATCTTCTCGTGACAATATCGTGCAATTGCCTTGGCAAAGGAATCCAGATTTCACAAGAGGACCAAGCACATCAAGAGACGCCTCAATTCCATCCGGACCAAGTCCGTGGGAGACATAGAGATTTGCAAGATACATACGGATCTGAATGTTGCGCATCTCGCTGACTAAGCCTCTTCCACGAGCAAAACATGATCAGCACCAAGACTCCATGGGTGTTAGAATCATTACTGTAATCTAGATTATTGACTCTAGTGCAAGTGGGAGATCAAGGAAATATGCCCTAGAGGCAATAATAAAGTTATTATTTATTTCTCATATCATGATAAATGTTTATTATTCATGCTAGAATTGTATTAACCGAAAACATGATACATGTGTGAATACATAGACAAACATAATGTCACTAGTATGCCTCTACTTGACTAGCTCATTAATCAAAGATGGTTATGTTTCCTAACCATAGACATGTGTTGTCATTTGATTAACGGGATCACATCATTAGGAGAATGATGTGATTGACATGACCCATTCCGTTAGCCTAGCACTTGATCGCTTAGTATGTTGCTATTGCTTTCTTCATGACTTATACAAAGTTCCTACAACTATGAGATTATGCAACTCCTGCTTATCGGAGGAACACTTTGTGTGCTACCAAACGTCACAACGAATCGGGTGATTATAAAGGAGCTCTACAGTGTCTCCAAAGGTACATGTTGAGTTGGCGATTTCGAGATTAGGTTTTGTCACTCCGATTGTCGGAGAGGTATCTCTCGGCCTCTCGGTAATGCACATCACTATAAGCCTTGCAAGCAATGTAGCTAATGAGTTAGTTACGGAATGATGCATTACGAACGAGTAAAGAGACTTGCCGGTAACGAGATTGAACTAGGTATTGATACCGACGATCGAATCTCGCAAGTAACATACCGATGACAAAGGAACAACGATGTTGTTATGCGGTTTGACCGATAAAGATCTTCGAGAATATGTAGGAGCCAATATGAGCATCCGTGTTCCGCTATTGGTTATCGACCGAGAATAGTTCTAGGTCATGTCTACATAGTTCTCGAACCCGTAGGGTCCGCACGCTTAACGCTACGATGACAGCTTTTATTATGAGTTTATAAGTTTTGATGTACCAAAGGTTGTTCGAGTCCCTGATGTGATCACGACATGACGAGGAGTCTCAAATGGTCGAGACATAAAGATTGATATATTGAAGCCTATATTTGATATCGGAATGGTTCCGGTGAAATCGATTTTACCGAGTACCGGGGTTACGGAACCTCCCGGGGTTAATGGGCCTACATGGGCCCTGAGGGAGAAGAGGAGGGGAGGCAGGAGGTGGGTTGCGCCCCTCCCCCTAGTCCGAATAGGACAGGAGAGGGGGCGCCCCTTCCTTCCCTCTTCCTCCCCTTCCCCTTCTCCTTCTCCAACTAGGAAGAGGAGGGAGTCCTACTCCCTGGGAGTAGGACTCCCTTGGCGCCCCCTAGGGCCGCCGCCTCCCCTTGGCTCTTTTATATACGGGGGGGGGCCTCTAGACACACAAGTTGATCTTCGTGATCGCTCTTAGCTGCAGCGGTGCCCCTCCACCATATTCCACCTCGGTCATATCGTCATGTGCTTAGGCGAAGCCCTCGCGTGAATAGAACATCATCATCGCCACCACGCCGTCAGGCCGACGGAACTCATCCCCGACACCGCCGGATCGGAGTCCGGGATCGCCATCGAGCTGAACGTGTGCTGAACTCGGAGGTGCCGACGCTCGTGCTTGGATCGGTCGGATCGTGAAGACGCACGACTACATCAACCGCTGTTGTCATAACGCTCGCTTACGGCCTACGAGGGTACGTGGACAACACTCTCCCTCTCGCTGCTATGCATCACCATGATCTTGCGTAGCGTAGGAATTTTTTGAAATTACTACGCTCCCCAACACGAGTCTCCCGAGTGTCGCCTCATGAGCCTCACGGGGCTCCCTCCCACATCCTAGTGGCAGCACTTAGCTCACTACCGGTGAGAAGACTAGACTAGGTGCCGCCGCGCTATTCTTTTTGCTTGCATTCTCAGAGTTGGTTAGCAGTTTCTTAATGGAATTTGGAGTTTTCGATTTTAGTTCTCCGGTTGGACTTTCTCCTCTCGCTTCGCCATTCTCAGCCTTGGCCAGGAAGAGCCGCAGCCTGGCCGCCTCCTCCTCACGTGTCCCGCATGGGGCTAGCAGGCACGCTGCTTGGGTTCACCCAAGACGCAAGCACGCCCGCTAAAACCCCATTGCCCTAGTGCCGCCTTCTTAATCCTCGCGAGACGCCTCGATCTAGCTCATGGGCATGCGACCTCTTATGTCCATGCCCCTGCAGCAGCGACGCGATGCACTAAGCCACGCCTAAACCCATGACAGGGGCTCACGAAGGAGGAAATGAGATGCCCCACAAGATTTTTTAACAACCCCAAGAGAGCTCTCATAATGTTCCTAAGACCGATGGCTCTCAAGTCATCGTGAAGGGGGATCCACCAGTAAGAAGAGCCGCTACCACAAGGTGGGAAGCTGCCGCCACCGTGAGCATATCGTTGTTACCCTACCGTGCGTAATACGATATCACGGATAACATCAAGATAATAAGCATAGCATAATGGCGTAACTACCACAGCTTCATTACACACTTAGCGGGCACTCTACTTTTTTCCAAATGCAGAGAAAGGAAAGGTTAAATGGGTTAATTCAAGACAACCGCAGCTGCCCCCGGCTGCTTAGTAGCCCTGGCCCGCCTCGGCCTCCTCCCGGTTCACCGAGAAGCGGCGGCGAGACGACCTGTCGCCTTCCCCGGCGCAAGCTCGGTGACGCCAAGGTTGGTCGAGTCGCCGCTGCCGGAGCTCGCGCTCAAGAGGAGTCGCCACGCCGGAGGAAGCACGGCCGCCAAGGGCAAGCTCACCTCGCCGCCATCGCGCCGCCGCCAAGATCAAGCTCATCATCGCCACGTAGTCTTCGGGCAAGACTCTGCGTGGTGGCCGCCCTCCCGAACACCTCACGGAGTGGGTCGCGAGGTCGTCAGACTTTGAAGTGGAGGGTGCACTCCCCTGCCGTGCCTTGTGCGCGGCAACGCCGCCACCGCTGGTCAAGACCACACCGCCGTCGTCAGGCCGACCTCGAGCTGCACTCCACGAGGCCCTTCTCAAGTAGCTATCAAGATGCAGCCAGAGGCCATCGAGCCCCTTGGCCAGCAGCTCACCGTGAAGAAGGGCGAAGCCGAGCAAGGTACCGCAGCTTCTCCAACCACACGACAAACTCCGTGAGCACATCCAACGAGGGAAAGCACGACCAAGGAGGCCGGAGACCATGGCGGCCTCCTCATCGCTGGGGCAGCCCTGCTCCCGCTGCCCCCAAGACGAGAAGAAGCGCCACCACGGCTACCAAAAGAGACGCCACTCTAGGAGAAGTGCGCCCGCCTCGAAGTTTCCACCACGGTCGCGCATGCTTGCGAGGGCGGCCGTGACCCTCTTGGGCGGTGGCGAACCGCCCTTCCTTGAGGGCCTTCCCATTCTTGGTAGCGGTGAACCTCCTCGCCACCGCATGAGTTTTCACCAGATGCAGCGGTGACTCGCTGTTGAACGGTTGCCGAGGCAGCTTGGGGAAGCGGAGGTACCCACGCCCCATCAATAGCCATGCATAGCCCAAGGCCGCAGTGATTAGGGGCCTGAGTGTCAAGATTTGCCCTTCGGCTTCGCTTAGAAGCTATGTCCGAAGGCCGCTTTGGGCCCGCGAGCTACCGGCTGCATTCTCGGGATCGAGAGTACCAAGACTTGCCTACCGCGCCCATGGCGTGGCTCCATTGACGGCCCGGTACGGCCCAGCTTTGACATCGACAACTCAAGACCTTGCAAGGGGCTGAGCCTCGTGAGGCGGCCGACACCAAGACCTCCAAAGGGATCAGCCTCTCAAAGTTGGCTCCTCGAGGAGCGGAGATTTCTATGAAAGGCTCACCTCGTGAGGTTCAAATGACATGAGCCATGACGATCAAGGCCAGGCGGGCGCCAGCGGGTGCAGTGTACCAGTTTCCTCTTTGGTGCAAAGGAGGCAAGCAGCAGGCGCAAAGTCCCGAGGAAGCAGCCAAAGGATTCCACTCCCATGCAAGAAGACTAAGACCGCTAGGACGGCAGGACAACGGTCATCACCGAGCCCACCGCGGCGTCACAACCAGAGGATTTTGCAGGCGAAGACCACTTTAGTCAGGATAAGATGTACTAGTTGTATCCCTTCAAATTTGGCCGTTGTGGGATCCCTTCCCGCCTTCATTTGGCAAGAGGACCAAGGCCACTATAAATAGGACCTCGCCACCACCATGGATGGGAGGTCGACGGATCAAGTTGACTGAATCCATTCCACCCTCACCAGCTTACTTGAGCTCAAGAACACGATCCCGAGGTTGTTCACCACTGCATTAGCTCATCCTCAGCCCCATGAGGCAAATCCACCACAAAGCAGCTTGTAGGGTTTTACACCGCAACATGGCCTAAACATGGGTAAACCGATGTGTCCCTTTCCTTCGAAGTTCATTGCTCTAGGCTATGAGATTTGCGAAGCAGCAGATCGAAGGTTGAGATCTCCAGACGCACTCCTGTAGTTCGAACCTCTCAAGGGTTTGCGGAACCCAAAATCCGACAGAGCCACATTGCATTGTGGTGAAGCTTCATGATGGTGTTGGGAGCCTCCAATTCGTTATGGAGAGAGCCCCAACCTTGTTTGTAAGGTCCTGTTGTTGCCTCCAAAGGCACCACTAGTGGAATCACGACATCTCGCATTGTGTGAGGGCGTAAGGAGAATACGGTGGACCTAGTGGATTCTTGGGAGCATTGTGCCTCCACGCCTCCAACAGAGACGCATTTCCCTCAAAGGAAGGAACTTCGTAAAACATCCTCATCTCCATTCGCCCACTTGTTGTTATACCTTACCTTTACTTTGTGCAAGCTATTATTGTGTTGTATCCTTTGCTTACTCTTGTTGTTGTTGTTGTTGTTGTTGTTGTTGTTGTTGTTGTTGTTGTTGTTGTTGTTAGCATCATATAGGTGGCCCACCTAGTTGCACTTCTAGACAACCTATTTGTTGCTAAACCTATTCTCTAAGAAAAGCAAAAATTGATAGTTGCCTAATCACCCCCGTAGTCAACCAAATCGATCCTTACAATTTTCATGCTCAAATTTTCTCGCCAAAAACATTGACTCAACCAAGCGCTATACTTTTCTTAAACAAAAGTTGATTGTTAAAAACTTAGTGTGTTAAAAACGATGTTTGTTAGAAACACTTCTTTTTTGATGTTAACTGGGTGCTTAAATTCATATGTGTCGTTTTATAACAAATGTTTTCTTCTTAGTCATTGCAAAGTCTTTTTCTACTACTCCTTTTTTGACTCGAGTGTGTGGTCAAATATCCGAATAGCCTAGTTTCCTCTAAAGTCGCTCGAGTTTGGTTCGCTAAATTGGCTTGAGAAGCACTCCACCTTCTAAAAAGGAGGTTGAAGCCAAAGTCCAACCCACTTGGAGTCTAGAGATCGGATGTGTCATGTTAAAGCACTATGTATCAACAAATTAATTTTAAGACCAATTTCAGATTGGCATCAAAAGTTTTGATTTAACTAAGGCGAAAGTTTTTACATAAGTTTTTAGTTTTACGAGCATAACTCTCACAATACGATGCTAGACGCCTTTAAAGCATCAAGATATTAACGAGGCGCTCGCAGAGCCGACTTCGCCAAAAGCCAATGTACTCCATGGATTCATCGCAAAACGCCCTGGTATTCTCGGACTTACATGCATTGATTTTAACTTGTGCCTTTGGTGAATAGTCGATTGCTCGGCTGCTATGCTTACCCCTTACATTTCCGCTTTGTTCGCTAGGGGTAAAGGGAAACCACTGATTGTTACTTCGTTCAACCGTCAAGTACCTTTTATGGATAAAGCCGAAAGCTAATTGTCACAATATGTGTAAACCTATCGCAAACCGCATGCAGATTAAACTCAGATAGATGATAGAGGCTATCCGTAGAAACGGGGCCTTTATTTTTGGAAAAGTCAAGTGTAGGTGATTTGACCTTAGACGATTCGAGGACTTGACATATACCAGGTCTATTGTTGCCCCCAAACGAATGCTCCTAAGTGTATGTTTTAGCCCTAAGGTCTCGCTTGTTTTGTTTCTACCGACACAACCTCCTCCAGTGCACCGAGACGCCGCTAAGAGTTGCAATCGAAGGAAACACCCTAAGTAGTTTCTACTAAGGTGGAAGCCAACAACCGCCAACTACACATCTTAAGCAGCCATGGTCGAGTCAAAATCACATATAGCACAAAGCTGCAAAATACAGCCTTAAAATTTGACTTTCACAAACATGCGCAAATTTGAGCGCTAATAGGAAATATTAACCTCAAAGGTTGCTTGTGTAAAACAAAGGACTTTTTGATAAGTCACAAAGCTTGCTTTCATAAAGGTGCTCAATTTGTCTAAGGTCACTAATAGAAAAGAAGTTTGTACGCCTCAAAAACTTGTGCAATACTTACCTCGATTTCTTGGTACAAAACACTTCAAACCTATCAAACAATCCAATAAACTATATTGAGGGCTCTTTGAGGCACCATGGCATGGTTACCTCGGGACCCCTAGAGAGCCCAACATATCCTCAAGACTTGTATTTGTTATACGAGCACTACATTCCCATAAATCGTTATAAAGCCACAATGTGCATCAATTTGACTTGAGATTGTTTGCCAAGCCGGGTTGCCTAACCTCCGCTACCCCCTTACGCTTCCTATGAATTGCCCGAGGGGGAGCACTCTACAATTGTTACTCGGGTCAACTCGGGAACCCCGTGATGAGTGAAGCCAAAATCTAGCAAATACAAGAATACAATTGGTTGGTAACAGAGGAAGTGAAAATCAAGGCCTTTAAAGGGCACTAGACGAGGTTGTAGAACCTACTTATTATGTCATTGATATTCCTAAGTTGAGGCCTTCGAGATAATGGCTAATTCATCATGATTAACGTGACACCCCGTGTCATGGTGGGCGCATGGCAGATGCCAAGGGATGACAGAAGAGAGGAGGAGGCTCGAGGGCACTGGTGGGCTCTAGAGGCGAGGTCGGCATGAGCGAGCGTGGGACGCAAGACATACCCAGGTTCATGGCTCTCCTGAGAGATAATACCCTAGTCCTACCGAGTGTGGTTGATATGCAATAGTACGTAGTTGCTCCCGAGCTGTGTTACGTAATGCAAGCTATGGGCATCCGCCTCATGTATGCATGCGCAGTGGTATGAGTGCCAAGTGCACTAGTGGCCAGCTTTGTGGTCGAATCGTGTGTGAGTCCATCCGCATGAGTGGATGGATGGATGGCTATATATAGTGTGGAGCTAGCTTAGGAAGTAAGCCATGTAGGTATGGGTGTGTGCTTGGGATGTAAGCTATAGTGTAGCTTACATCACAAGCCATGCTTGCTTGCATGTTATGTTGTTTGTCCTCGGGCATTTATAAATCAATGCCCGGGGACAAAGTACACTTTAGATGATGTCGCCACAGGATTTGAGCTTAACAAAGGTATGCTTTATCGCTAAAAGTGGTCGTGGTATGGCCGCCTTGTCGGTGTCGGGTCGATGCAAAGGTCGACTTCACAGAAGGTGCCGGCCGAGCAGCCGTAACAGGAGTTGGGCCGGGCGGCCAGATGGTGACTTCGTCGGTTGAGGGACTTGGCCGGGTGAGCAACCCGCCAAGTCGAATTGAGGAGCGAGCTTGCCCTAGTGTTTTTGAAGCATCGTTTGTCTTGGGCCTACCCGGGGTCATCCTCCGACAAGAGTTTTCGAGCCTCCGCAACTTGGAAAAGTTGTGCGGAGGGTTTTAGCAAGGCCAATGTAGTACATGGCGCCGAAAATGTTGGTTGTAATGACAGAGGGCATGCAACAGCGCGAAACAGAGCCCGAGGGTGCGCGTGAGCGCACTCCACCGGGTGTAGCCCGAGCCTCCGGCAACTTGGAAAAGTTGCACGGAGGGTCTTGCTGTTGATGATGAAGACCTCGGTGACGTCGAGGGCGCCGGGCACGAACACGGGGTCCGCCGGCTGATGCGGTGTGGGGTTCGCCGGGCGCGGACGCAGAGTCTGCCGGCTGAGTGGGGGCGCGCAAGCCCACCCACTAGGTGTAGCCTCCGAGCCTCCGGGCAACTTGAAAAAGTTGCGTGGAGGGTCTTGCTGTTGTTGATGAAGCCAACGGTGACGTCGAGGGCGCCGGGCGCGGACACGGGGTCCGCCGGCTGATGGGCACGGGGACCTGCCAGATGCAGATGCACAGTCCACCGGCTGATAGGGGTGCAGGGCCCTGCCTGGCGCGGATGCGGAGTCTGCCGGCTGAGTGGGAAGGCGAAGCGAAGCCATCGGTGTAGGCCTCCGGCAACTTGGAAAAGTTGCGCGAGGGTCTTGTTGTTGATGAAGTGGATGGTGGCGTGGAAACGCCAGCCCACCACGGCCAGCCCGCAACTCGCGTAGCCTCCAAAGAGGAGGGGTTCCCACAACAATGATCGTGAAAAGACAAGGTTAGTCTCAAGCAGATATATCAAATATTTTCTTTTAGCAATGCAAGTTTAATGCAGAGGGTGCCGACTCGTTTTGTTCGAGCCCCTTCGCCTTTTTTTCATGTCCCTCTCGCTTTTGGCTTTGCCTCTTGTTAGCTCGACACCCAGAGCCGGCCCAGAGCTGTTACAAAGAGTGGCCGCGAGTGGAGCGCATAATACTTGGACTACAGGAGCGGATTCGACGGAGTAGATACTCATAAAGGAAACGGTCGGGTTACCCAAGCCGCCTTCTTCGACGCCGCGGCGCGACTCTAGCTTTGCTCGCGCGCATCGGACAGCCACGCCGCGATCCGTGGCTGAGAGCGACCTTCGTACCATATGCGCTACAAAGTCGCTCATGGAACGAACGACGGGTCGAAGCGACCAGCCTCCGGCCGAGACTACCCGCACCGAGGCGAACAATAGTGCAACCGTAATAAAATGCGGAGATGGTCCTGCAGGGCTGCTCGGCGTTATCCGTGCTTGCTCGTGGGCGCCAAAGCATGCGGGTGAGGAGCTCATTGAATTTCGTAAACGGGCGGTTGTCGATGATAGCCGGCGCGCGGCGCTTAGCGCCGCCGACACACCCATCGTGAGTAGCCTTCGAGCCTCCGAAAGTGCTCAAGGGGGTCCCGCTAGTCGGGCTCGACCGCCGTGGCGGAGCGGATGCGCCGAGCCGGCTTGGCACAGCCAACCAGCGACGAGGCGGGCGGTTATGCTTCTAAGCAGCAGCTCTACCGCCCGGCGGCGTAGGCGGCAGCCAGCAAGCCACGCGGTGTAGCTCGATCTTTTTCTTTTCTATCCGCAGCATTTTCCTTACACTACAAAAAAATACACTTCCGTGATGATACGGTTTGTCACAAGAGGTCACGCTTTTTGTCATGCATGTACATCCATGACAAATTTATGATGTAATCAAGATAGTCATACCGTGCCGTCAGAGAAGTGTTCCATGACATTACCAAAATTAATCACGTATGTCCACTTCCATGACGATAAATCGCGTCACGTAAGTGCTTTTACAGGGTGACCGACACGCGGCCTCCACCGTAATCGGAACGCCGTTGCTATCGGGTCGGGTTTTGATCCGATAACTCGTTAATGCCCCGACCAATGGGGATTTTCCACGTAAAATCATCATTGGCCGGAGGAAACACGCGCTCACACCGCTGGGACAGATGTCATCCACTCATTGTATGTATACGCCTATGATATGTCGATACGCGGCACGCCCAACAGAGGCCCATTCTCGTGAAAAGCTCGCCCGCTTGACTTGGTCAAAGGTGACGGCCCGCCCACTAAAAGCCCGTTAACGGCATGTTCAAGATATAGCCCATTTATAGCCCGCTAACCCAAGGCCCTTTACGCCTTATCCGATTAGGCCCAAGAGCGCCATCCGAGCCATCCAATATGATTCCAAATTGCCACTTCGCCCATGTATGGCCCATGACGCCTTTTCGCCCATATAAGGCCCTATGTAACTTTGGCCTATTAACGCCCATGGTGAAATCGCCCGCAATGAACAAAGGTATCACTTTAGACCCATTAACGTCTCGTGGTGAAACCGCCCGTAATGAAGAGTGTATCACTTTATACCCATTAAGGGCCCATTATTCAGCTTGGGCCATTTCAAATTTCATGTTATCTTTCACCTTCTTAGAGCCCATTTATTCTGGGCTCATTTCGAGCATTCGCTTACTTACAAATTTCACATCGCTATTTTCGCTAGGGCCAAATTAAGTTGCGGTTACCATTGCCCGCTTTGTGGTCCGTTAATACATTGGGACGCTTATAGCGCCATCAAATACAGCCTATTAACGATGGTCCGTTATGGTCGGCCCATGAACGGACGATTCCAACTCTAGCCCGTTTACGGCCATAATGCCGCCTGTTATTGGCCCATGTTTGGCCAATCGATCATACGGCCCATATAAGGCCCATTGATGATACAGCCCGTAGAAGGCCCATTGTTTCTACGGCCCGTAGAAGGCCCAATGTTTCTACAACCCGTAGAAGGCCTGTTGTTTCTATGGCCCATAGAAGGCCCACTATTTCTACGGCCTGTAGGAGGCCTAGTGTCACTATAGTAAATATTAGCCCATGGTTATTGTGGCCTAGTTTTAAAAAATAGGTTATTGCAGCCACTAGCAAACCACGGAAAAAGAACTGCAGTGACTACAAGCAAACAAATAACCAAGACAACAAGGAAATAAATAAGCAAGCAACTTACGCTTAGGCTATCACGGCTATTACACATATTACATCACTAGGCATCAAAGTTCACCACCAAAGGCAAATATAGGGAACACAAAAGCATATAAACGCCGCAAAGAAAACAAGTCCGTAACTAAAACCACTTCAAGAGTTCAAGAAACAATATCCTGGTACCCATAATGTCGGCAAGATGCTTAGCAAGCTTATTAACTTTCTCTTGTTTGGCGCTTAAATCCTCCAAATATTGTCAGAGACAAGAAAGTACGATCTCAATTCGCAGGATTCTTCACCCTTCGGCTTTTGCCGCAAAGACACCGATCGATGCCTTTCACCTTGTAGCTGAGACCCAAGAAGTCAAGTGATTCAGCAATGAAGTTCAAGAGCTTGTGCCAGGTAACGCCAAGAATCAACACTACATCAACGCAGGATCGTGGGGTTTTCTCACCGCCTACAAGATCGCTTTTATCACCTTTCTTGAGACTAACATGGTTGTCTCTACTATCTTGAACCTTATCTCAGATTACTTTCTACCATTGCATAGGGGTGCTCTTCTCCAATATTCTGCTTTGCATACTACAAGAGAAACAAGCGCACACATCACAGTTTAGCTTGTAGTATACCAAACTCATTTTGGTAAACCGTTCAAGAGTAAGGTGGACAGGATAACAAAGATGAAACAAGCATATATCTATGTACTATGGTCACCAGATCGTCCATATCATTCTAGTTTATGTTCCCTAATCAAGATCGAGACACGCTCAACTCATATATTTTTAAGACACAACAAAGATAGACAAAATATAAGTGTGAGAAACTCCACAAAGATTGGCAAAGACTTGTAATGTGCATCACATGAGAACATAACTGCTTATACAACTTAAACTGAAATCAACATAGAGCAAGAAGTTAGAACAGAATCCAGCTAAAGAAATAGGTTTAAAACATACATGTTGCGCCATTGAGTTTCAATTGATCCTTCAAATTCGAAAGTAGTTGGTATGAGTAAATACAAGTGATGCAACAAAGAAAGGAGTATGGACCATAGCAACGGAATCGACCGAGAACAGCTTGTTTTTCTACTTTAAACGTGGAGTTTGGGTTAGCTGTTGTGGTCTTCGTGTTTTGGGCAATCGCAGAGCTTTACAAACCGCCGTGTGGGGGTACTGTGGTGGACATGGTGCTTTGTCAAC
Organism: Aegilops speltoides; assembly: GCA_021437245.1. NCBI lineage: Eukaryota > Viridiplantae > Streptophyta > Magnoliopsida > Poales > Poaceae > Aegilops > Aegilops speltoides. The sequence continues at coordinate 4,491 of JAHHZJ010004089.1, read as the reverse complement.
TATAAGTGGGTTACTATCCGCTGGGTTGCGTTAGATGGGTTGTAGCTGGTTGCCTCGCCCAACGGTGTAAGTGTGCAACTGAAGAGTCTCGATTATGTGTGGTGGGGCTAGTTTGTGCCAAGACAACCATGGTTCTATCTCAAGATCGACGGTAGCACTATCTTTGTGAAGAACGGGTTTTGCTCCCTTAGATACTGCCATCACCCTCCAATTCAAATGGTCGATAAACAAGAAAAGAAATTGAACGTATGACATCGTATGATAGATGATGTGGTAATTCACATATATGTTGTTCAACCAAATAGGACAAAGATGACACAATTTCACATATATGATGCCTAACTAAACAGATAGCATGACACAGCTTCAGATATATGATGGATAACTTAACAGATAAATGGCATAATTCAACATATGATGAGTACCTAAACAGGATGACATGACAAAACTATATGATGTCCTTCTAAAATAGGTTGGGATGAAATAATTCACATACATGTTGTCTAAGTATATGTGATGGCATGATATAATCGACATAATTGATTCATATACTAAGCAGCCGGCACTCGCATGTATGATCTCTAAACTAAGCGTATAGAATTCAATATTGTGCATATGATGTCTAAACTAAGCAATGCCACACACCATATGCATCATATGAGAAATATAAACATTGCAACCTTGAGCATACACCTCGTGGGATATAGGATCTGGTGTAACATCTCAAATTTTCAATTTGGAATGTTATACATAGGTCATCCATGCATATCATATTTTATTGAATTTCCGCCTCAATCCTCAAATCCTAAGCAACTCAAGGACCCTCAGAGAGAGTTAGATTTCCCAGCCATATTTGATTCCTATCAAATAGTGAAACGAGGATTTTCGATTCTAATTATTTTCTCTCCTAAAAATATTAATTATTAAATATATGAGAGAAGATAATATGACTTCTCCAAAACAATTGAAATATTGAAGGAAAAATGTTAAAATCATTTATTTGATTTTACTTGATTTTATTTGCATTAGAAAAATTGCACGTTTTTAAAATTTCATTTTAGGGCCAAGAAAATGTTCATCTCGTTCTAAATATTTTATTTAGATGGCGAGAATTTGTTTTGGCATTTTTAGGTTTTTTATTTTATTTTCTAGGATTTTATTTCGCTGCTAAATTATTTAAAAACTTCTGGCACCGATCGGGTCGAAACCAAGCCGGGCCGCCTAACTCCCCTGGCCGCCATCAGATACCATGAGGCCATCGATTTCGGACGAGGAGTCCGCCAGACTCCTCTCCGCTGGCCTCGCCCTCCTCCAAGTCGCCTCTTTATAAGCCGCCATCTCGCCGCCTAAACCACCACCACCACTGCAGCTACCGCCTCGCCCCGAGTCACGAGCCACACCGCCATTGCCAGTTGCCGAGCCCCGCCACCATTTAGTCGCTGCACCGCCCCTAACCGCTACCACCGAGGTACCACCGATCCGAGCCGCTGTTTTAAAAAACGCTCGTTTTTTTTTTAGAAACCCTAGTTCGCTTTTTTAGATCGGTTCACGGTTTTTCTTGATTCTTCTAATTAGCGGACGTCATGTCCAGACGCTCGCTTAAATGAACGGTCTTCTTCCGTTAGTTACGTATAATGAACGCCGCTCATTAGCCTGTTCGCCAGCTTTTCTTTATCGGATTTATCTCGCGATTATTTTCACCGTGATTTCGATCCGATCTTAGTTTCGCTTATCTTTTCGCCGTTAGTCGGAATCAGTGATTCAAACGCCTAGAGTTTCATCTCGAGACCCTCTTCCTGTTTAATCAACTTAAACAAGATTTTGATACTGTAAAATATGACCTTAGTTCAGATTAGTAAATGAATCTTTTTCTTTCATTGCTTGAGTTTCGCTTTCCGCTTGATTTGATTCTTTTGCAAACCAGAGTTCTTAAGTTGAACTTCCTAGTCAATCTCTTTTATTTGAAGTTTTTCTCGCATCTTTGCTAGTTGCTTATGTATGTTATTGTTTGTTTGCGATAGAATTCCCTGAGTGCGACGCTGCATGTTACTACGTAGTCTCTAGGATTCACGAATCGCCGCTAAGGCAAGTAACACATTGATCATACTCTTTTCATACCCAGCCATTGTATTAGTTCAATCCTCAAACATTGCATGATTAGGATGTCTTTAACTTGAGGGTATTGGGAAGTAGTCGATGAGGTAGAACCTATTGCCTCGCTTTTATTATCAAACCCTTGGGAGTTACTTCTACATGTTGCCTATATTGCCATGCTATGCTCAGAGACGTGGTTTGGGTTTGAGTGTATCCATGATGTATGTGAGATTGTTAATTAATGGTTTACTTAAGGTGGCTAATTAAAATTCACATCCTGGTGGATTGAGGCACCGGGGAACCCAAAGGTTGTCTCGTATTTTTTGAAACCTGGGGCCCGTGTGATCTTCCTATGGACCGCCACCTGTGCTTAAAGGAATCGAGATGATTCATGCTAGAAACTTCGTGCAACCACAAGCTACTATGGGCTCTAGCATAGTTGAGTAAGATACGTGAAGCTCTTGAAGAGGTGGATCACAGTAGTGGGTTTTGTAGGTTTGGTATGGTCTACCCGGAGTAGGGAGTTAATGTTTCAAAGACTATGTCTCGTAATCCGCTTCTCAAACGCCATGCAAAGGCGTAGAAATCCAACGGAAGTGATCGAGTCTTGTGGGGAAAAGTGCTAAACCTCTCGCAGAGTGTACAATCTAATCATGGTTAGCCGTGTCCCTTGCTATGGACAGCCTTGAGTATCTAGTACTTGGGTTATCACATGTATCTCATCACCATAATTAATTTTGTTGGGTTGATAATTAATTTAATTTGGGATTGAGTTGGGCTTATACCTTCTCAATGTTTCAACCACCATGATAGTTAAATTAAATTTATTCCTTTGTTGTAGGGAAAATTTGCTTTTCGCTAAACTATAACTATAGAGCTTCCACCAGCCAAATATGCATGTAGTGATAGCATTATTCTATTCTTGTTTCATCAGGTTATATTGCCAAGATATTCCATGTGTCAATTCGCTTCCTGCCACAACGATTATGTTGCGCATTTTCAGACGAGGAGTAAGGTTCATTAGGTCGCTGCCATGCATTCAGCTTATGCCGCTGGAGTTGATGGACTCACTTTATCTTCCAAGCCTTCCGTTGTTATCACATTAGATGGCCTTAAGCCATATTATTGTAATAAGTTCTCTTTGAGACATTCGATGTAATAAGTGTGTGATTGCTACTCTATTATAAATCCTTCAAGTAATCGTATGTGTCAGATTACATCGATCCGTGGATGACACCGAGGCACAGAGACTTGACCGCTCTCGAGGTCGGGTCGCCATAAGATGGTATCGTGAGCACACGCGAGTGTAGGACACGACCACTAAGATAAACCATAAGTCACTCTTCTCTACTCATTTCTCGACTCTTCCTTTTCCACTTTTAGGATGACGGAGATGAAGAACAAGTTCGCAAACCGATGAGGATACACCTTGGGACGCCACTTGAAGGAAGTCACTAGGTACTTGAACATTGGAAAAGCAAGTTTCATCTGGACGCATAACGCCACCTTACCGTAAGAGGAGCGCTTGGATGATTCAAGTACAAGTTCTAGGAAGGACGTTTCGCCAACTTCTAAACCCATAGAATTTTCTTTCGATGCACCAACCGAGTCTAGGCAAGAGCATGGCAGCCCACATTACCATGGGACGATTGGAGAAGTCTACAACAGGAACTCAAGGACACTACCTATCAAATATGTGGGCGCCAAGACGAGCAATGGGAAATAATCACACCAGGAAGGATAGATCCATTGCAGCCTTTTATCCAGAGCTAAACCAAAGACATTTGACGTCAGAGAACCGTATGCACGCGTACACGATGGAATTGAAGAAGGCAAAGACTAGGATCATCGAAATGGAGGAAGAACTCAAGTTCACATGTGATGGATATGAGGAGGAAATCAAGACACTATCGAGAAGAACGACGACCGTTAAGAAGATCGGAATATTCATGGGAGGACCAAGACCGGAGACTAAGATGACGCACCCTACTTGCTCGGACAACTACATCATCATCGCATTTACACCGATTCTCGATCCTAGTGATGATGACTTTGAAGATGAAGTCGAGTGGACATTATGGAATCTTCCACCGATCAAAATTTCTATATGACCACCATATATTAGTAGTATTCCCCATGTATTTAGTAGTAGTTGAGCACTTTTTGCGATAGTTTTAGACCGTTAGTATGCCCTTGCTTGATTGATTGAGTGATATGATTGTGTTTGTCTCATGTGCATATGGGTAGTGCTTTCACTAGACCTTTTTCTATTCTAATCTCTTCCATCTAAACCCATCGATGCCTCCGAGACGGACTCGGGTTTTGCTTTCCCACTAGAGCTCACCCAATGATCCAACAGTTAGTAATGCTTTGATGCAATTGCTAGTTCAAAACCAG